>VZTE01005518.1:5384979-5421817 GCA_013397775.1 Eulacestoma nigropectus | reverse complement strand
GAGCGGGGGGGCACCTGCTCGGCGGTGCCGGGCCCGGCGAGGGCGGCGGGCGGCGTCCCCTGTGCCTGCCCGCCCTGCCGCTGCCGGGGGCTCCGGGGCGTGGGGCTGGAGCGGGAGCCGCCGGGGCAGCCCGGGGAGGGAAAATGATGTGGCAGGAATGGGAGCAGGAGGGAGGGGTTGTGTGTGTGTCTCCGACTGGCGTCCTCTAGGTCGCCAGCTGCAGCGCTGGGCAGGGAGAGCTCACGGGTCTGATCCTGGCTGCTGAACCAGATGCATCAATGTGAAGCCCATTATCAGTGTCTCCATTAGGCAGGGAAGGAAGGGACTTTTGCCAGGTGCTGGGAATTATTGGGTGTTATGGTTGGGAAAAAGCCTTCAGAGGGCGGATGGCCCAGTGATGCCTTTCTAAACCAGGAATCCAGCCCCTTTGCTCCTGCTGATGCTTAAGGTCCTCCAAAGCATCTGGGGGGCAACAGGAATGAGGCTGATTGCCGAAATCTGGGATCCAGGGAATGGCCACGGCAAACCAAGGCCTGCTGGCATCACACTGCTGCTGGGATGAGCCCTGAGCAGCTGATGTGTGACCTGGGGTTCATCGCGGAGACCAAGCAGGGCACGTCAGTGAGCACCCGGGAAGGCAGCTGAGCGAAAACCTTCCCTTGGCCACCTTGGAGGTGATGGGGGCAGGGCAGCAGAGGATGCATCCCTGAAGGGCAAACAGCAAGTGCATCACCCTTCCACTTATCCTGTAGCCAGACATCTGACAGACATCCATAGCGCGGTCTTCAGACAGCTGGTGGGAATCCCAGTGTCCTCATTTTTCCTCTATAAGAATAGACTGAGATCCTTGCCAAAGCAATACTCATGGGCGTGCTGGTGGGCACATGGAATCACAGAATCGTTTAGGTTGGAAAGGACCTCTCAGATCATCGTGTCCAGTGGTTAGCTCAGCCCTGCCAAGCCCACCACTAAACCATTTCCCCACGCTTTTCACACCCGTATCTCCCCAGTGGGTTGCCTGGCCTCACAGGAGATGTTGGGTCAGGGGTGTCAGCTTTGTCACTGGGTGCTGGTTGCCTTCGTGGCTGCAGGTGAGACACAGCCCACCTCTTCCAGGGAGACAGAGCACAGCAAGGGGATTAACTGATGTCTGGAAAATGCAACATTCATGCAACCTTCTGCAGCTTAATCTGCATACATCCAGGGCTGCTGGATGATTTTGCCTCTGACTTCCTTTCTTTTCGTCAGACACAAACCGCTCCTTTGTTTGCACCAACAATGAGGCATACACTTGCCCGGGAAGGGTGGGCAGTGCCAGGGTGGGGGGCGCAGGCACTGGCTGGGTGAGGTGCGGCTGTGCCGAGAGGCAGCTCATCCTTGCCAAGCTGCTTGGGATTTAGTCTCCCGATGCCTGGGAGGAGGCAGAGATGCCCTCTAGGATGCTTCATCTCCCCTCCCCCAGTCTGCCCGGCCTCTCCCGATCTCCGCAGGCTTTGCCATCTCAGTAGTGTCCTCTGAAGGTGCAGCTGTGGACTGCAATGGGACTCCAAGCTGCTGGTGGGGGGCAGCAGCACAGTCCCTGAACAGGGGAAGAAGCATGGGGTGGGATCAGAAAAAACCCCAGAGGTTCAGCAGCTCAGAGCCTTCCTGTGTCAGTCTTTTCCAGGAAGGGCTGTGGGGTGCAAAGTGAAGGAAAGATGGGCTTTGCTGGGAGCAGGTTTTGTGGGAGGCAGGTGGGTACAACCACTTTATCAGAGGTGATGCTGGCAGATGAGTGATGCTCCTACTGGCCCGGGCTCTTCCACCTGCCAGGTTTTTTGCACGGCTCTATTAATAATATTGAATACTGATTCAAATCAGGGTTTGACTCCACTCTGAGTCAGTTGGTGATAAGGGCTGGGGTTAGAACAGTGTGAGGAGCTGGTTATCTCTTGAATCAGAGGGCTGAAGCCTTTCCAGGTCCCCTGCAGTGGAAGTCATCATGTGTGGCAGTTGTAGCTAGGGCAGTCTCACCAGACTGCCCCGTCACACTTTTCTGATGGTTTTCATGGAGAAGAGTCTGTCCCTGGAAAAACCTTTTGTACCCTTACTGTTGTTTGTTATGCAGTGGGGTTTTGAAGGGCTCTGGGTGCCTGTGTAGCTGAAGAGGATCACTGCTGTGTTTATGGATAACCAGTGCCAGAGAGATCCCTCCAGCTGTGACCGGTGGTTTCAGGGACGAAGGAGGGTGCAGATGCTGGAGGCAGGACCAGCTGATAGGTCTAAAAGCCTGTGGACAGGTGCCAGGTTCAAGTGCTGCACTTCAGGAACCATCTGAAAGTTGCTCCCTGTATTTTTTTGCTCCATTTTTCCATAGGGAGCTCTCCCGTAGCACAGGGAAGGAGCGGGGCTGCGCTGGGGCTGAGCTGTTTTGATACGGTTACTGTGTCAGCAGCCCCCAGTCCTAGCTGAGGGCTGCTTGTCTGCTTTTTGTTTTCTTCTGAGCCTGACCTAGATGCTGCTCTGACTTCAGCACAGCTAGAGCAGGCTGGTGTGGCCACGCTGTGTGGATGTGTCCAGCAGCTCTGGGCTGGTGCTGCTTCCCCTGCACCTGCTGCTGAGTGGGGCTCTGCTGCTGTGTTTGGAGGGGTTGGAGGGAAGGGAAGGCTGGGAAAGCCAAGGGCTTCAGGCTGTAAGAATGCTCAACCTTTCATTGCCTAAATGGTGCGATCTGGTTTGTGCTTTTGTGTGCCCAGGAGCTGTCCCTCGTGTGACTGACAGCCTGGTGCTGGGCTGATGATGAAGATGGATTGCAGATGTTTAGTCTGGGTTGCTGTGTCCGTCTCAGAGGAGCAGTGCTCAAATAGGACTTGTGCCCTGGAATCATGGTTTCCCTCAGGTCAGGGATATCAGCACCTAACACTGCAGTATTGGACAGGAGAGGAAGAATGCGAGACCCTCCTCACGTGTTCTTAGGACAGTTGAATCTGCTTCAGCAGTATCGCCCTTTTTGAAATAAGAAAAAAGGCAGTGCCATTCCTCCATGAATTTCCCAAGTGCCTGCTCTTGCCCTCTTTTTTTGTCTAATTCCTTCCAGGTCTTTCCTCCCTTGTCCTGCCTCTGATCCTCTAGGGTGTTTGTAATATTTGCTGACGTCTTTTCCCTAGCACATTAGCGGTCTGGCATCTCTGGGCCTTCCAGATTGCCGTGTGCCTCTCTGGAGATGCCTGATGAATGCACAGAGTCTCTCTGGCAGGATGGGTAGGCGGAGTGTCATGGAGCTGACATCCGGAGCCTACCGCAATGGGAGAGGGATGGCTTTGATCACTGCTCCTCAGAGATGCTGAGCCTTGAGGATGTGGCAGCTGCTGGGGCTGCCTTCTATCCGGGAGGATGGGGAGGAGAAATCAAGTGCATCTGGTTTCTTCAGAAGGTTATTGCCTGTCTTCAGAAACCTGATCAAGAGAATTACAAATACTCGAGGGTGAGGGAATGGCATCCTCTGTCTGGCAGTGGATCGACCACTTAGTCCTTGGAGGCAGCCCGCGTGTGTGAGATGTGGCAGCCACAATGGGGAGGGTAAGCTGGGGGCCTTAGGAGGAGAGATGCTTGCAAAATTGAGGGAAGCAGGGAGTCACCTTGTTTCATGTTCAAGCAAATGTTCTTGCAGAAGCAGATTCCAGCCAGAGCCAACCTTGGCTGAACACGTGGCTCCTCCCTGTGGTGTGGTGTGGTGCTGATGGGATGAGAGGGCAGCATCTTGTTGTCCAGTGCTCGTCTGAGCTCTACAAAGGCCATCACTGGAGCCTCAGCTCAGCTCTGGTGTATTATGGAGCAGGAATGGATGGGATTGGTGCCTGGGCTCCAGCAGAAATTCGTCTCTCAAATTGCTTCTGTACTCCATCATGGAAGTGTTGGGTAGAAACAAGGGATAGTGTACAGGGGTGTTCGGCTCAGCCTTGCAACTCATCCTGGGCTTTGTATTCCCAGGGTTTCTCTCTGGTCCTCCTCACCCTTTGCTTGTTCAGGCGCCTGCCCACCCTCGCTGGGAGCGCACGCATGTCCCACAGCCCCTGTCCCTGCTGGGGACCACCCCGTGCTCTACAGAGGGATGACAGCAGTGGGAGGGGTGCCAAAGCTGCTGAGCTGTGTCCGGGCTGCAGCCTCTTCTGGGCAGCTGAGGATTTGGTGTGGGCAAGCTGGGCTCAAAGAGGGGCTGCAGAGTGACAGTATCTTTTATTAGGAGAGGGGAGAAAAACCCTTTTCTTTTGGACTGCTGGCAAAATGTGGGTCCTTGAACAGGAGCAGCATGCCTGGCAGCAGACACCCAGCTTTATTTTGCATCCATTTGCTATCCTCGGCAGGCTGCCGCCTTCCCGGGGTGCTGGCTGCTCAGCCTGCCCCACTGGGGCCGGGGGGGGCCAGCTGCTGCAGGCAGGGGGAGGCAGGGATGATGCTCCCTTCACTTCGCAGAGCCAGGGTAATGGCTGTGCTGCTGCAGGCCTGGAGCACTGGCGGTGCGAGTGCGTTCAAGTAGAAAGGACAGCGAGAGATTGCAGCGGGAGATGTCCCGGGGGTCCTGCTGGAAGGAGGCTGGTGGTTGCCGAGGGGCCGTGGCCACCGCTGCCCCCGCCATGCTGTGGCTGTGGGCACGCTACAAGGAGCAGAGCAGGAATATATTTTGCAGCTTTCTGTTTCCCCAGCTGCGATGCAGACTTCACTCAGGGCTGTACCTGCTGTCAGCTCTGTGTGCTCAAGCAGACTGGCCCTTGGAGGGCAGCTGTCTCCCCATGGAGCCCCCAAGAACAGCAGGCAGCACACTCCCGCTCTGGGATCAGAGCCGTGTGTCTGAGGCTCCTCTTGTCACCCCGTAACGGCATGGACACAACACCTCTCTGCAGGGCACCCCATGTCAATGTATTTACGCAGTGCAGTGAGGGAGACAGTCTGCTGGCACTGAGCTCCCTGCAGAAGCTCTGAAGGGTGAGGGCTGGGGGATTCTGAGCTTGTAGCAGATCCTTTTCCCTTGTGATATCTGAGTGCAGCCTAAGATCAGGTGCCTCTGCTTGGCTGTAACTCTCCTTGGACTGTTCCCGTTCCACCTCACAAAGGAACCAGCATGGGATCTCTGACCCATGTCTTTTGGGCAGGCTGCCCTGCACCAGTGCAGCTTACTTGAGGGGCTGATGTTGCTCCAGTGACTAAAGCCTGACTGAGGCTTTGGTCACAGCTTTTTAGAGCAGGAAAGAGCCATCATAATAAGCTTGAATTATTTTCAGCCAAGCAGAGCCGATGTTGGAGAAGGCTCCTTCGCTGGCCAAAGGGCATAGCTGGCAGCCGGGCTGTTTACCAGCTCTCACATTACAGGTCTAATTGCAGAGGAGGCAGGTCTGGTGTCAGCCACCCGTTCAAATTGGAATGCACAAAGCCTCCCTGTTAGATGTCATTACCCGAATTCATGCCTTCTGCTTCTCCTTCTTGGCACTAACGAGTTCCCCTTGTCATCTCCAGTACTTCCTGATGGGCCTCAGGGTGCTGGCCAGAGTGGTCACACTAAAGTCCAACAGCAGCCAATGCTGGTGCCTGATCTGGCATGAGGGTAGTGTCTTCTTGCTGAGGAGGAGCATGCTGGGTGTTCAGGTGCCCTTCTGCAGGGCATGGGGTCGTGCAGCCCCGTGCCCAATGCTCTCAGCAGAGGTTGGTACTTAGCTGATGTGCGTGGTAGGCCAGGGAGAGAGCCTAGTCTGCTCCCAGGGGTTTCTTCCGCTGCTTTGAGCTTGGTTAAGATGGTCTCAGTATTTATGCCCAGCCTTGGAGGTCCTCTGGAAGGGTCTCCCATGTTGTGTAGAGTACTGGATGGGGTGTGTGGTTGGTAGCCCTGGGGCACCTGCTGCCTTTCCTTTCCACCTGATGCCCTGCATGCAGGCAGGAACAGCCACGCTTCTTTCAGGGACCACCACAACTGGTCCCCTCTCAGGCAGGGTACTTGCAAAAGGGGGCTGAGATAGTGAGCAGATGCTTTTTTCCAGAATATTCTTCTGACTTCCAACAGCTTGTAGCATGAGCTTTCAGCATCAGCTTTGCTTCCATCCTCTGAATTTCTTCGTGTAGTTGGTAGACTTTTTCATCTTGCCACTCACCTTCTCTCCCTGAGGTGCTGAGCAGTGGAGGCTCCAGTATGTCCTTGGGAACTTTTGCTGGAAACCTCCCCCGAGACTCCCTGGAGGAGTGGGAGGAGCAGGACTCTGAGCTGGTGTTGCTGGGCGGGGATGCCTCCCCAGAGAGCTCACTGGTGACGGTGGGGACTGCGCACAGGGCGGAATATGAGGGATGCAGGCAAGTTCCTGGGATGGTGGTGGTGGGACAGCTGTCCACATATCTGGAAAGCTGGCCCTGCCTAGGAAGGGGTCTTGTCATCCAGTTGCTCACTGTTCCTCTTAATGCAGGGGTAGTGACGTCCCCAGCACAAGTGTTGAGGGCAGCAGCTGTGATAGTGCTGCCTCTTTGCCAATGTTACAGTGCAGCAGCCGGGGTTTTTTAGCATAGCCAGTGCTGGAGTCTCTGCCGTGGCTGCGTGCAGGTGTGCGTGCAGGAGGTGTGTGTGCTGCAGGTGTGTGCAGGAGATGTGTGTGCTGGAGGAGTGTGCAGGAGATGTGTGTGCTGGAGGAGTGTGCAGGAGATGTGTGTGCTGGAGGAGTGTGCAGGAGATGTGTGTGCTGGAGGAGTGTGCAGGAGATGTGTGTGCTGGAGGAGTGTGCAGGAGATGTGTGTGCTGGAGGAGTGTGCAGGAGATGTGTGTGCTGGAGGAGTGTGCAGGAGATGTGTGTGCTGGAGGAGTGTGCAGGAGATGTGTGTGCTGGAGGAGTGTGCAGGAGATGTGTGTGCTGGAGGAGTGTGCAGGAGATGTGTGTGCTGGAGGAGTGTGCAGGAGATGTGTGTGCTGGAGGAGTGTGCAGGAGATGTGTGTGCTGGAGGAGTGTGCAGGAGATGTGTGTGCTGGAGGAGTGTGCAGGAGATGTGTGTGCTGGAGGAGTGTGCAGGAGATGTGTGTGCTGGAGGAGTGTGCAGGAGATGTGTGTGCTGGAGGAGTGTGCAGGAGATGTGTGTGCTGGAGGAGTGTGCAGGAGATGTGTGTGCTGGAGGAGTGTGCAGGAGATGTGTGTGCTGGAGGAGTGTGCAGGAGATGTGTGTGCTGGAGGAGTGTGCAGGAGATGTGTGTGCTGGAGGAGTGTGCAGGAGATGTGTGTGCTGGAGGAGTGTGCAGGAGATGTGTGTGCTGGAGGAGTGTGCAGGAGATGTGTGTGCTGGAGGAGTGTGCAGGAGATGTGTGTGCTGGAGGAGTGTGCAGGAGATGTGTGTGCTGGAGGAGTGTGCAGGAGATGTGTGTGCTGGAGGAGTGTGCAGGAGATGTGTGTGCTGGAGGAGTGTGCAGGAGATGTGTGTGCTGGAGGAGTGTGCAGGAGATGTGTGTGCTGGAGGAGTGTGCAGGAGATGTGTGTGCTGGAGGAGTGTGCAGGAGATGTGTGTGCTGGAGGAGTGTGCAGGAGATGTGTGTGCTGGAGGAGTGTGCAGGAGATGTGTGTGCTGGAGGAGTGTGCAGGAGATGTGTGTGCTGGAGGAGTGTGCAGGAGATGTGTGTGCTGGAGGAGTGTGCAGGAGATGTGTGTGCTGGAGGAGTGTGCAGGAGATGTGTGTGCTGGAGGAGTGTGCAGGAGATGTGTGTGCTGGAGGAGTGTGCAGGAGATGTGTGTGCTGGAGGAGTGTGCAGGAGATGTGTGTGCTGGAGGAGTGTGCAGGAGATGTGTGTGCTGGAGGAGTGTGCAGGAGATGTGTGTGCTGGAGGAGTGTGCAGGAGATGTGTGTGCTGGAGGAGTGTGCAGGAGATGTGTGTGCTGCAGGTGTGTGCTGGAGGTGTGTGTGCTGAAGGTGTGCGTGCTGGAGGTGTGCGTGCAGGAGGTGTGTGTGCTGGAAGCGTGTGCAGGGTTGGTACCTCTTGCACCTCAGCCTCGTGCTGGGCTCTTCCTGGTGGCTCACTCCTCTCCATTCAGTCCGATGATCACATGGAAGCACCAGAGGCTGCTGGCTTGAAGCAGACCCTGTTGGCAGGATCAGGCCTTAGCCAGCAGCACTGGCAGCCCCAGCTAGGTGGAGGATGAGCCCTCAGCTGCTTCCCAGCAGGAAGACTGTGTTTGCCAACCCCTGCTCTGCTGCCCTGCCATGGTCCCAGTCACCTGCAGTGCTGCGCGAGGCTTGCCCTGCACGCACATTGCTCCTGGGGCTCGCTGTGGTGTGCCCGGAGTGTGCACAGTGCCATGCTTTGCCTGGCAGTCTCCCTGCTGTGAGACTGGCATGCAGCAGCTCTGTGGCCAGCACAGGTGAGCAACTGGGGAGCTTGTGGGTCAGAAGCCCAAAACTGTGGGCCAGGTCCATCTTGCACACATGGTGAGGTCTGTGTTTTGCATAGCTTGTGCTGGTTTAGAGGTTAGGGCTCCTGTGTACACATTGTGCCTTGTAATTTATGATGCATAGGGATTTTTTTTCTCCCCACAGTTTTCTAAGTGGTAGCACTATTCAAAATAGAAGAAATAAATTCATTAGGAGGTGCATGGAGGTGTAAAAATAGAGGTTGAGAAGAGGTAGGGAAGGATCCTGGGTTAGGGAGCAGACAGAGGGCACTGCTCTTTTCACCTTGTGACAGTGCCCAGCAAGCAGGGAAGGGAAAGAGTGGGCTGTCACCATTCTGGGAATCTCAAGTGAGATTTATTTGGGAAGAAAAATAAGCAGCAAGCTCTGATGGGAGCAAGTAAGAGACTGAGCCGGTAATGGCTGGGAGCTCCAGCTTCAGCCCTGCTGCAGGATGACTCAGTCGTTAGCACAAGAGCAGGGGTAGGAGCCAGGTTCTTACCCCCAGGAGTGGCTGAGCTTTTAGCACATGTGCAGCTGCTGTTCTGTAGTGAAGTAAATTGTTGCTTTGCTTGGAGAGGATGGCAGTGATTACCTCTGCCCCAGCAGCTGTGTGATGCTTCCTGCATCCAAGTCCAAGGTAACTGGGAACAGAGCAAAGGTTTGGCTAGCTACTGAGAGCTCGTGGTCTCCCTTTGGCTTGCTCTGTTGGGACATACTTCTCTCTCCCATGCCCTGCTTATCTAGGGTTAACCTTTTCTGTGTCAGGATACATGTTTTAGTGGGTCAGACGCTGTCCTTCTGCAGCCCATGTTGGCTGACTCTGTTTCCTACGATGTACTTCGTAACCTCTTTCTTACAAAGAGGTTATCCTCATTTTCCCCTGTCACAAAGTCTTGAACAGCAGCCATTCAAATTATGGCCCAGGCAATGCCAACTCTGTAAAGTTCCTGCCATATTGTCCTGCTCTGTGGTCTCACACTGGGAAGCAGCAGGAGGCACAATGCTTGCTTGGGAAGCTTGTTCCTGTGCCCCAAGCTGCCAGCTCTGCATGCTTAAAAATAGGGTTTAAATCCTCTCCTGGGTACAAGAACTGCAAGAATTTCATAGAGCTTTTTAGAGGGGGAGAGGGAGGCTATTTGAGACCTGGAGCCAGGGTGGGGACACAAAAAAAAATCCTCTGCACCTGCTGCAGTCATCGTCTGATTTGCTGGTGGGGTGCGACGGGTGCCTGATTGCCTGACAGGTGCCATGGATTTTCCTTGCTCCTGGTGTGTGCAGTCAGCAATTTGAAATGAAACGTGCTGTGCCAGGCAGAAATCCTCACGGCTGGAAGATGGAGTTCAGGCACAGGGTAGTTATTCTTCCCCTCCTTGTGCAAGGACATCGCTGGCTGCTGGCTGTACCCACTCAGGATCAGTAGCTAATTAAGGTTGGGCTTCGTATCTGTACAATATTCTCTGCAAATAAAGCCTTGTAGCCTGTGTGAAGCTGTTCTTGTGGATCTGAGCTATGCAAAGCAGTAATTAGATCTCAGAAAGCTGCAGGAGCAGGTAAGTGATGTTTCCCTTCTCCATATGGAGAGATGGACTGAGCAGCCCTGGACTGGCAGAGGCAGGGTTGGATGCCAGCTCTCTTGGCTCAGCTGTAACTGGGTGGGTTTGGGAATATTTTGAAGAGACTTCATGAAGAGATTAATCCCTGAACTTAGTGACTGTGGGTTTTCCGGACTCTGCATAACCTGACAGACAAGGATCTGCAGTGGCTCTTGCATTCTTTGGGCTCATGCGTGCAAGCTGTGGACCACAGCAGCTTTCAGAGAGGAGGTGTGGGTGGAAGGCAGGAGTGCTGGTCAGCCATGTCCCTTACAGTCTTCGTGTGGAAGAAGGGCCCTGCGCTCACCCCAGTGATGGCACATCAGCAGGGAAGCAGGCAGATTCAGCCTGAGTGAAGGTGAAGATGGGAAATGACTAAGGAAAAGACATTTCTAGAGTGAAGCATGAGAGGAGGGGAAGGATGCTTTGCAGGTCCTCTCCTGCTGCCTCTTGCTTCACTGAGAATGGGAAAAGGAAGCCAGCTCACACAGGCTGTCGTGGGGAGGGGGGCTGGCTGTGCAGGGCTCCATCCCAGTGAGCCTTCCTGGTAAGCCTTTCCCAGGCAGGACAGGCCACAGTGGTGCTCCTCAGCTGCTCTAGGGTGCTTCCGTCTCTCTTCCAGGCTCTCCATCAGCTGTATTATGACCCAAACATCGAGAACAAGAACTTGGCTCAGAAATGGCTGATGCAGGCACAGGTGTCCCCCCAGGCATGGCACTTCAGCTGGCTGCTTCTCCACATGGACAAGGTGCCCGAGATCCAGTACTTCGGTGCCAGTGCTCTCCACATTAAAATCTCCCGTTACTGGAACGACATCCCGGCTGACCAGTATGAGAGCCTCAAGTCGCAGCTCTTCACCCACATCACGCGCTTCGCCAGCGGCTCCAAGATCGTGCTGACCCGGCTGTGCGTGGCGCTGGCCTCCCTGGCGCTCAGCATGATGCCGGAGGCCTGGCCCTGCGCTGTGGCAGACATGGTGCGCATGTTCCAGGCCGAGGACTCCAACGTGGATGGGCGGGCGCGGTGCCTGGCGCTGCTGGAGCTGCTGACGGTGCTGCCCGAGGAGTTTCAGACCAGCCGCCTTCCACAGTACCGCAAGGGCCAGGTACGCAGCGTCCTGGCGCAAGAGTGCGGCTCTGTCTTCCCTTTGCTGGAGCAGCTGCTGCAGCAGCAGGACTCCCCGGGTTTCATCAAGCAGAAGGTGCTGAAGTGCTTCTCCAGCTGGGTTCAGCTGGAGATCCCGCTGATGGACTGCGAGAACCTCATCCAGGCAGCTTTCACCTCTCTGCAGGACCCAGAGCTCTTCGACACAGCAGTGGAGGCTGTGGTCAATGCCATTTCCCAGCCCGATGCCCAGAGGTAAGGGCAGCCTCTCCTGTGTGCTGCAGGCTGGTGCTCCTGGACATCAGTGGGGAAACAGGGTGGGAAGGAAAAATCTCGGGCTTTTTTCTAGCTATTGTTGGCTCCGAAGGTAACAATGACAGGGTTTGGAAGTTGGAGAGTATCAAAAGCAGCTGGAGGCTGTTAGTTTCTCATGGTTGGTCTTGAAAGGTTTTGCACTATGGTTGACTTGTAGGGACCATGTAGTCTTGGGCAGCTGCAGCCCGTGTCCACCCTGGGCTCTCAAGCAGATGAGGATGCGTGCTTCTGGCTCCTCGTGTCAGACCCTGCAGCAGCCAACCAGAGAGCAGCTGCTTGACTCCTGCCAGCAGGAGCTGAGAGACCTTCCTCTGCCTTGTGCTGCTGGTCCAGCCAAGGAGCTGATTCAATGCAGATATAATAAAACCATGTCTGTCATTTTTTTCCCTCCTCCTGGCTCCAGCAGCTTGTGCCAGCCAAGGACTCATCCTTTGTCTATGGCCGTGGCTGCCCCTGGAGCAGCTGAGCTGGGAGCCGGGGCAGGTCCTGCTGTGGGGCTCCGAGCTTGTCTGCTTGGCTGCATTGCCTGAGCTGCTGTCAGCTCTCGGGACCAATGCCTGCAGAAGGGACAGGACATCTCCGGTTCCCGTGGCCACATCCCTTCCTGGCTGCTTAGCAACCTTCCCCCGAAGAGGAGAGTTTCCTTGAAGGCTGGGCTGAGCTGCTGCCACTGTGAATCCCTGTGCATCGCTGCACATCGCGCAGGCTCCGACCCTCTGCAGTGGTGGGAATGATGCTGCCACTGCAGTTGTGAGCCCTGGTCCTCCCCTTGGTTAAGGGCAGGGGCAGCCTGCACATTCCCCAGCCCTAGGGCAGCCTGGGGCTGTCCTTTCCAATGACCGGGAGTTGCATCTGGGGACTGCAAATCCTGGTGCACAAAGGGACCCATCAGGATTTTAATGTGTTGCTGGATAGGGGGAGGGGTTGCCTCATTTCCTCATGTTTAGAAAGTGACCACAAGCTGTTTTTTCTTGTGATTGGCAAAGGCTGTGGACCAGCCCAAACCCTTGTAGCAGGCCTAGGGGAGAAAGTGAGAAGGTGTGAGAAGGTCCCCTGCAGTTCTGAAATGTTGGACTCTGTCCTCTTGGTTTTCATTTCCCTTGAGTCTCAGAAGTCCTTTGGCCATGATTCCATACCTGTGTGCAGGAGCCTGGCCCTGCAGTGCTGCTCTTTGATTGCATTAAAAGGCTGAGTTTTCTGTTGAGCTTTCGAAGTGAATTGTGGTGAGAAGTGTGACTGACAGTGGGGTTTCCTCTCTGCTTCTGTGCTGACCTTGCTGTGCAGTTTTTGGTCCCATTCAGACCTGCCATGCTGGCTGCTCCATTACAGAATCTTCAGTACTTGCTCTCCATCCTTCTTCCTAGAGGCATCATCAGCCATGCAGAGCACCCTCCTGTCTGTAGGCGTGTGGGCAGTGGCCAGGACAGGGCAGGCAGCTGGCCTGAAAGGCTACCCAGTGTGTGAGCCTGGTGCAGCTCCTGCCCCGGGGCGTGGGGACAGCAGTGGCATTGTCACAGGGATGCCCTGCCAGGCGGCGTGTGGTGTCGGCTGCTTCCCAGCCCTGGTGGGCACTCTTCTACCCTTTGTTTCTTGTGTCCACTGTCCTGTGTTCTTCCTCCTGCTTTCCCTACTGCCAGCTGTCCCGCCCCTCTGGCTTTGTCACTCAGCCAAAGTGGATCTAGCTCTTTCCCAGAGCCCCCAGGGAGTCTCCTGACCTTTCTGTCTCTTATCTTGATAGTGTGGGGGATCCCTGCTGCTTTTCAGCTGCTCTCTTCCTCCATGGTCTCTCGCCTTCTTTTCCGCAGGGCCCTTGGCTGCAGGCTCAGAGCATTCTTGGCGTTGGGCTGCTGGCATGGTTCTCTCCAGAGCTTATTAGGGCATTGCTCTGTGAGGGGGTTAGTCTTGGGGCTCACCACTTTGCCATGGGTTCCCTGAGTGCTTGGGACCCTGTGTCTTTCCCCCCCGCTCCCTCCCAGCTGTCTTCACTGATGTTGCTGCAGAGGTGATCATGTAGGTGTGCTTCTGCCACCAGCAGAAAGCTCAGTGGCTCGTGAACTTGGCTTCTGACTTTGAGGGTTAGATAGCTTGTGGGTCATCTTCCCAGGGGAGCACCACCTTGCCAGGCAGCTCTCCTGCTGCACCACCTGTGTCCAGGTGGAGGAGGGCAGGTGTGTCCTCCTGGGAAGGGGCCACGTGGCCCTGGTGCAGCCTCACTCTTGGGTAAGTCACTTGTGCTGGCAGCTCCCATTTCCCCGCTTGCAAGGAGCAGCGGGTGGTTTCCTGCCTCTGAGGTGTTACTAGAGATGATGCACCAAAGACGTGTAGGTGCAAAGTGTTTGATCTCTATACCTGCCAGGTGGGTGGGAGCCTTGTGCACCCAGAGAAGGGGATGTGCCAGGTGTTGCTGGAGTCTTGACGCTGCTCCTCTGTTAGGACATGGCATTCCTGAGAAGAAACCTTGGAGGCTGGACCAGGAGCTGGCACTGGAGCATCCCTGAGCACACCTCTGCTCCTGAAGGTGGTGGGAAGCTCCTGAGTTGCAGAAGGGAAGGAATGGAGATACTGTTGCATCTCATTTGCAGAGGAGAGGCTTGGGCTGTATTTTCCATCTCATTTGAGGATTATCCCCTCAGCTAAGTGGGTCAGCACGTGCTGCAGGGGGAGAGCTGGCGTGTGGCACTTGGCCATGCTCCTGTAGTGCAGTGGGTTGCGTTGGAGTGGGGTAGGGACCTCCATGTGGTATCTCCCCTCTACAGGTTGTCCCCTACACTGGTGCAGTCTGGGGAGGGTTGTGGGAAGAGCAGAAGGAGGTGCTGGTCCCACAGAGGGAGCTGCAAACACTGCAGTTCACTGGGCTTTGACAAGGGACCAGATAAACTCGTGAAAGCAAAATTTGCTCAGCTCCTAAATACTAGGATAGCAAATCTTGCTCAGGAAGGCTAAGACAAATCACTGCAGGGAACTATGTGGGCAAGAGTCACCATGTGGCTGCCATGTTCATATACTCTTGCACAGGCATTCACAGTTTTTGGCTGCTGGAAACAAGCTGGGCATCCAGGGGCTCACATGAGCCAGGATGCTTTTGTCTTCTGCCTGACAGTGGTGTGGAGGGTGGGAAGTGGTGGCTGGCAGCAGGGCCAGCAAGTGCTGTGTCCACCTCCTGGGGCAAGCTCTGCACCTGGTCAGGGATGTGGCATCAGCTGGTCTCTTGGGCTGGAAAGCAGCACTGACCAGGTGGAGTGACCTGGGGCTCCATGCTCCTGGATATGGAAGAGGGCAGCTCAGCTCTGGCTGACTTGACCATGGGTCTTGGGTGACTGGTTAAAACAACTCATCTAGAGCAAGCATTTCCCTCCTGGCTGGGGACCCTTGCATCCACAGAGCAAGATGGTGCTCAGGAGACATGGTTCACCCAACATTTTCTAGAAGTCTTCAATAACATGAGATTGCAGCATGGAAGCAAATCTAGGTGGTTATCTCTGTTGGCTCTGCAGAGATTCCAGAGGATCAATTCAGGTCCAGGCACCTGCACTGTGAGTATTTCAAGGTAACCAGCAGAAGCAGGATCCTTGTCAGAAAAAGTCATGAAAGTCATAAAGCCATAAAAACATCCCTAGGGTATTGTGAACCCAGTGCTGTGGAGGAAGGGTGGCTTTGCCTTGCACTGGAGCAGTGGAAGGTTCCCTGTGCCTTTTTGTCTGGGCACTGCCCTGGCTCGCTTGGGCCTACCCTCCATGCAGCATTGGTTCCCAGGGAGAGAAGCTGTTAAAAATCCAAATTCTCCATCATCACATTGCCCCCATGCTGCCACATGCATCACTCACAGGGGCTTGAAAATGGTTTATGCAAAAATAAACCCTTTGCTGTGTGATTTTCTCTGGGGGAGAGGGCGAGGGGAGGGTGATCCCCAGCAGCATAGAGGGAATGCTGGGATGACCGCTGGGATTGTAGATGTCTTGTTTCCTCTGTCTTCTCTTGCTGACCCAGAGAGAAAGCTGCTAAAACCCCAACAGCTGCCACCACCAGCACAACTCTGTCCCTGCCCTGGTGGCACCAATGGCTTTGTTCTGTCCTAGATCATCCATAGCAAAAGCCGCCCTGCCACTCCGGGGTGGATGTGGCTGTCCTGGTGTCAGCACTCACATCTCTTCCCCAGGATGGGCACAGGAGAGCTGGCATCATGTGTGCCTCCCACTCCAGGCATCCTTAGCCCCACACCTGCGTGTAGGGGGCGGGCAGAGAGCGCAGGCTGCGGCTGCAGATAACACGCCTGGGCGGGCAGGGAAATGGCAGGGAAAAGGCAGGCTGCTCATCAGCCTCCAGCACGGCCTCTCTCCGGGGGCCCTGGGCTGCCTTTCACCTTGGCTGCCTCTTTCTCGTTGCCTTGGTTACCATCCCTTACAGGCAGCGGAGGGGAGGCTGATGTGCAGGATGGGATGTGGGTGAGCTGTGCCGCACTGGGCTGCGGCAGCCCAGGAAGGTGGGGGCCAGGGGATGTGCCAGGGGGCCACCATTCTCCCTGTGTGGGAGTCCCCAGCGGTGGCTGCCCAGTTCATCCCAGACATGGTGCACAGTCTGGATGCACCCAAGCTGGAGAGTCGTGTGGTTTCCCGCTGGCAGCTTGGACTGCTTCTGTGCAGCTCTGAGGGCTGCGAGCATGGTGGGAAAAGCCCACAGGTCTGCCCTTGCTGCTGTTCTGCTCCACATTGATGCTGCACAGGCAGAGCTCACTCAGAGCTGGTTGTGACAGGGGCAAGTTGGGGGTGCTGGCAGCCCTGCTGGCAGGTGGGGGTGGGCAGAGGCAGGGGCCCTCACCGTGGTGCAGTGGGGGATTTGCACAGAGCTGATGGTCACTGGCTCAGCACTTCTCTTCACTTGCAGAGGCTCCACTGCAGCAGTGCTCGGGGCTGCAGCTTTTGTCCTAATGCCACAGGCTGCAAGGAGAGCTCATGTAAGCAGTGAGGGCTCCTGCATGCATCCCAATGCACAAAGCAGCCTTCAAGTAGGCAAAACTGGGCAGGAGCCCTGGGAGAGCATCAAGAGGGATGGATGGCATGGCAGCCCATGCCAGGGAGGTGGTGCCTGGCACTGATTCAGGCTGTGCTTGCAGGTACGTGAACACCCTCCTCAAGCTCATCCCGCCCGTGCTGGGGCTCCAAGAGCAGCTGCGCCAGGCGGTCCAGAGCGGGGACATGGAGACGTCGCATGGAATCTGCCGCATCGCTGTGGCCTTGGGGGAGAACCATTCCCGGTGAGTGCTGGGGATGGTCCCCCAGAGAGGGAGTGAGCTTGGAGCAGCCTGCTGTTCCACACATGCTGCTTTGTCCAGGGCCTGTCCTGCACCCCGTGATGTGTGTCAGGGCAGAGGAGTTGGGCTCACAGCAGAGGTACCACTCTGACCGTGCCCTCTGCTTCCCAGGGCGCTCCTGGACCAGGTGGAACATTGGCAGAGTTTCCTGGCCCTGGTCAACATGATCATGTTCTGCACTGGCATCCCTGGACACTACCCCGTCAATGAAACCACCAGCTCCTTGACGCTCACCTTCTGGTACACGCTGCAGGTCAGTGGCCATTGTGGACAGCCTGCCTGGGCTCTGCCCTCCAGGCACTGCCAGAAGCACCAGTGCATGGGGACTGGGGTCTGGCCTGGATTTAATTGGTCCCAGGGATTTCCGATGTCCCCACTCCTTGCCCTGCACTTGCTAGGGCAGGGCACATACCTAGGAAATGCTGGCCCTCTGGCTGGCTTTTTCTGCCACCAGTCTTCCTTAGAAATGTGAGCCATCCTTTAAGGGCCTCGTTAACAAAACTAATTAAAACTTCATATTAATTTTTTTCTTCCCAGCAGCAGACCTGGTTGTTTAGCTCCTTGCTGCTGCTCCTTGCAGCAGGCAGGAACAAGGGCATGGCTCTAGTGGCTGCCCAGTGTGGGGTCCCTTTCCCAGACTCAGTGTTCCCTGGATTGGCAGAGCAGCCCTGCCATGCTGTGCTCTATTTTTAGCTCCCGTTCCTCCGCAATCCAATGTGGCGTGGCTGAGCGTGGGCAGGGTCGGGGGTGAAGTCAGTGCCGTGCTGGCAGCTCCTCTGCTGAGTGAGGCCAGGCTGAGGCTCCCACCACCTCTTGCTGCTTCTCCAGATGGGTCTGAGATTACATGCGCATGCAGGAGAGTGCTGTGCTCAAGCAGCTCTCTCACAGCAGTCTGAGGCACGCACGCTCCTGGTGCAGGTGTGGTCCCAAGGATAGGACATGGCAGGACACTGCCACCCCCTATAACAATGTTGTCCAAAGCTTCTGGGACTTCTGGCACCTTGCCTCCAGATAATGCTGCCGCTGCAGAAGGGCACAGCATCAAGTGGATCTCAGGGAGCTGGAAATGCAGCCTCTAAGGTGTGACAGGTCCCACCAGCCCTGGGAGATGTGCCTGAGTCCCCTATGCAGCAGGTATATTAGCTCTGTTTTCCTTTCCCTGCAACACCTGATGTATGTATTCCTCCTCCTGCCTCCAGGATGATATCCTCTCCTTTGAGCCAGACAAGCAGGCGGTGTACCAGCAGGTCTACAGGCCTGTTTACTTCCAGCTGGTGGATGTGCTGCTGCACAAAGCCCAGTTCCCTTCCGATGAGGAGTACGGCTTTTGGTCTTCGGATGAGAAGGAGCAGTTTCGGATATACAGGTACAAGTGGGAGGTTTTGATTTGC
Source organism: Eulacestoma nigropectus (assembly GCA_013397775.1). Classification (NCBI taxonomy): domain Eukaryota; kingdom Metazoa; phylum Chordata; class Aves; order Passeriformes; genus Eulacestoma; species Eulacestoma nigropectus. The sequence goes on along the minus strand of VZTE01005518.1, from coordinate 5,403,722 downwards.
TTGTAAGGCATGTGAGGATGCAGGGGCAGCATTTTGCCACCCTGGAGACTGAGTGCTGTAAGATGAGCCAAGGAGGGACGCAGAGGAGACTCCTTCCATGAGGATCTGTTCTAGCTGTGGTGGTAATGTGAAAATGAGCTGGTGTTTTGGCACAGCACCAGTTACCCTGCCCAAGAGGCCATGGGATCACTCCGTTGGCTGGGGCAGTGTGCTTATATGAGCAGTGCCTGTGTTCTACTTGGCAGCAGGAGGGAAAGTGATGTATCCACACATGGAGCTCTCTCCTTGGGATGGGGACAGCATTTGGAGACACTCACGTTCTCTGCAGGGTGGACATCTCTGACACGCTCATGTATGTGTATGAGATGCTGGGCGCTGAGCTCCTGAGCAGCCTCTATGACAAACTGGGACGTCTCCTGACCAACACGGAGCAGCCGTCCACGTGGCAGGTGAGCAAGGGGACCCAGGTGCCAGGCTGATGGCTACCAGCCCTCAGGGACCTGTCCTCGCCATGGGGCATTGAAAGCAAAGGGACATGACAGAGTTGAGGAGTGTGAGCACCTAGCCAGCATACAGGCTCTCTGGGGTCTGCTGTGGAGAGGAATAGGTCTTCTGCGTCTCTTGTCCTTAGTGCTGCCCAGGGATCAGCCTCTACAGCTACTGTGGGGGTGCTGAGCTGGTGCCTGGAGCTGGGGCAGGGTTGAGCATCAGGGGTCGGTGCATGGCTCTGACAGTGCCTCTCCCACCCTGGCAGCACACGGAGGCCTTGCTCTATGGCTTCCAGTCCATTGCTGAGACCATCGACGTGAACTACTCCGATGTGGTGCCAGGACTGATTGGCCTCATTCCCCGGATCAGCATCAGCAACGTGCAGCTTGCCGACACCGTCATGTTCACTATCGGTGAGCGGGCTGGGTGGGGAGGGAAAGCCCCCCTGAGAGCACACCTGCCCAGCAATACCAGTGATGAAAAGCCAAGCTGGGCATTGCAGAATGCAGAGAGCAAGAACCTGTGGTGCAGTCCTGCAGTCTGATCCCGTCTGTGTATGCAGGGTCCCTGTCTGAGTGGCTGGCTGATCACCCTGTCATGATTAACAACGTGTTGCCACTGGTGCTCCAAGCCTTGGGCAACCCTGAGCTCTCCATCTCCAGTGTCTCCACCCTGAAAAAGATCTGCCGGGAGTGCAAGTACGACCTGCCGCCTTACGCTGCCAACATTGTCGCTGTGTCACAGGTAGGAGCTGGATGCAGGTGGACGTGTGGTGGTGACCTGGGATTTGCTCTGTGCACACCCTTTCCTTTGCAAGGATCAGGGCAGGGGAACATGAAGAAGCAGCTCAGGGCATCTTGCTTGATGCAGATTTCTTGTCTGTTTTATTTGTAGGCCAAGAAACCCATGTGGCAGGCCCTGTGTCCTGCTGTGAATGCAGAAATGGCAGCCAGTGACAGGCACGACTGCCAAGGGGTCTGCTGGGGTTGCGCGTGGGTGTCTGTCCTTTCCCCGGGGTTTTGTTTGCCTGTTGGGAGCAGCATCCTGCCAGCTGTGCACCTGCCAGGCTGCTAATGCCACTGCTGGGCATCTTGGGGGGCAGGCGCCCTGGTGTTCAAGCCTCTCCTTGGAGACTGAGCTGATCCCTGCAGCACTGGGGCAGCTTGTCCCATGCTTCTTCTTGGCTGTCAAGATTTGGGGCAGATGGGGCTCGGAGTCCTGAGGCACTAGGAGAAGGGCTTGACTTGGGCAAGCTGCCATGATGTGCATGGGAGCAGAGACGTGAAGGGCTCTTAAAAGCATCTCTGCTTTTAGAGCCTGGGGAACACTGTCAGTGGAGTAAGGAAACCCTGGCTGAGCTTGACTCCTTGAGCCATCCTGCTGCAGAGCCCGTCCAAGCCAGGAGCTCCCCTTGCTGGGTGGCTGAGTGGGCTGGCTGGGGGAGAAGAATTTTAGTCCTTGCCTGTGGCAGGTTGTGGGCAGCACACGGTGTTTATCTGTGCCCACACTGGTGTTAGTTGTCTTCACCTGTGTCAGTCCTACCTCCTGTTGTCAGTCTTGCCTCCTGGAAGGGAAGGGCCTTTCTGCAGCACTCACCCTCCTTTTTTTCTCTCCCTTTCCCTTTGACAGGAGGTGTTGATGAAGCAGATTCACAAGGTAAGAGAGGCTGACTCACACCTCTGCTGGTTCTCCTTGCCCCCCATGCCCCCTTAGTCATGCTCAGCTGAAGACACAGGGCTGTCCCCAGAGGAGAGCTGAGCACTGCATCCATGGTGTGCAGGACCAGGAGAACCTGCTGGCTGCCTCTCCCTGGGCTGCTGGGCTTCACTTCACCCACAGAGGCTGGGGTTGTGCTTGGGAGGGTATGTCCCCTAGAGAGGGAGGAGGGGGAGGATTAACTGTAGCAGTTCCTAGTCTCTCCAAACCCAAGGACACCAAGATGACAGGCATGTTTTCAAGAGGATAAAGAAGGGAGATAAGTGTAGGAACTGAGCCCCAGCCCTGCCTGTGGCTAGGACAGGGTGGCTGAGACAGGCTGTGCAAAGGATGGTGTGTCAAGGTGGGGTGAGTGATGCTGGCATGGAGAGCTCTGGACACCAACTGGTCTTTCCTTGGCAGGTGCTGAGAAGAGGCCAGGTGTGCTGAAGCCAGAGCTCCTGTTCCCTGGGAACAGAAGCTGTTAGGGAGCTGTTCCCCTCTCCTGCAGTGAGATGCACCTAGAGGGACACAGATAGAGCAGCTCAAGAGCTGCAGCACACCCGCCTGGGACCTTGGCAGCTGTCAGAGCATGGGCTGTGGGCTAGGCAGTGACCTGCCCTGTTGTGTCTTCTCTGTCCCAGACAAGCCAGTGCATGTGGCTGATGCAGGCTCTTGGTTTCCTGCTTTCTGCACTGCAAGTGGAGGAGATCCTGAAGAACCTGCACTCCCTGATCACCCCCTACATCCAGCAGCTGGAAAAGCTGGCTGACGAAGCGGTGAGTGCCTGTGTGCTGCCCGCATCCAGCAGCGGTTTCTCCAGCTGGCTGTAGCCCTGGGGCCGCTGTGCTGAAGCATGGGCTCAGCACATGAGAGCATGTGCTCTTAAGCATGGGCTCAAGGGAGAGTGCAGTGCAGGGAACCCCTCTCTGGCACTTTGCCTCTGCAGTTCTGGTTCCTCAGCATCCCAAAGATATGACTATGATTGAGTAGTGCAGTCTGTGTCATACTTCGGCTTTCTTTTCCCTGGCAGCCCAATCCCTCCAACAGGCTGGCCATCATCCACATCCTGGGCCTGCTTTCCAACCTCTTCACCACCCTAGACATCAGCCACCACGATGACGACCATGAAAGCACCGAGGTCAAAAAACTGCCAGTGCAGCAAGGACCCAACCCAGTGAGTAGAGCGATAGCTCCGTGTTCTCTGCCACAGCCTGGCCAAAGTCTCACTACTCACTGCAGGAGAGGGGGGTTAATGGGGAATGCAGCATGTGCCAGCAAGAGGGTAGTGCTAGTGTGTTCCAGCTAAAATAGCTCCTTCAGCTCGTCCCACCACTCCTGAGGTGGACAGAGGTGACTTGCCTCTTTGATGCCTCTTGGCTAGGTGCTGCTCTGGAGGATGGCCTGGGCACTGCCTGCCAACTGTGAGCTGTGCCAGGCTGCTTCAGAAAAAAGCTATCCAGCTTTGGAGAGGGGAGATGGTGCCTGAAGGTTTGAGTCCAGGCCATGCTTAGTCTTGAATCTCCCCTGAAGGCCAATTCTCTTCAGTGTCTCTTGTTCCTTACAGGTGGTGGTGGTTCTGCAGCAAGTCTTCCAGCTCATACAGAAGGTTCTCAGCAAGTGGCTGAATGATGCCCAGGTGGTGGAGGTAACCAGGCTTCACCTGTGTACTGCCTGCAGCTCTGCCTGTCCTTGCTGACCTGAGCAGGGGACAGCAAAGGATGAACTCTGGGTGATGGCCTGTGAGAGGGATGTCTTGCTGGGTTATCTGGACCACTGCTGCTTGCTGTCACCAGCAGCATCAAGCTGTTCTTGTCTGTCTTGTGCCTCCGTCAGCTCTGCTTCTCTCCAGTAACTGAGGCCCTGCCATGAGCAGGGAGATGGGATCTACCCAGCCTGTGTTCCCTAAGGGAACAGCTCTATTCTGACCTGGACCTGTATCATCTGGTGTTTGTCCAGTTTGCTCAGTCCAGTAATGCCCATGTGCAAGGTCCCACCAGCCATTTCTCACTGGCCCTTGGGGAACCTTCCTGCTGTGATGGGAAGGGTGTTTCCTGGTCACTGGGAGCATCCTGTGCTGCAGGGCAGGCCACCAGTACCAGAGCAGGTCTGAGCCCTTTGCCTGGCTGGTCCCTGTCCCCATTGCCATTTCCTTCCCTGGGACTCATCCATTAAGCCCTGGGAGAGGTCTCCTGATGCCCATTGCTTATGCAGTCCCTCTTTTCCCACAGTCTGTCTGTGCCATATTTGAGAAGTCTGTGAAGACCCTCCTGGATGATTTTGCCCCCATGGTGCCTCAGCTGTGTGAGATGCTGGGGCAGATGTACAGCACCATACCCCAGGTCTCTGCCATTGAACTCACCCGGCAGGTATGGAACGGTGCTTGGGAGGCTGGGGATGTGCAGGGCCAGCTGAAGCTTCAAGCCTTCTCTCTCTTTTGCAGCTGGTTCACATCTTTGCCCATGAGCCTGCCCACTTCCCTCCCATCAAGGCCCTCTTCTTGCTCGTTACCTCAGTCACACTGACCCTGTTCCAGCAAGGTACGTAGGATTAGCCCGTCTTCGCGCTGGGGCTGTTGTCAGGCTTTTGCATGCATGGAGTCTGGAGGCGTCTTACCAGGAATGGCTGTTTTCACTCCTACCTAAGCTAATTGGGGCCATCTCTGTTTCTTGGATTCATCCCAACCCCTGGAAGGTGGGTACCTTCCCTGCAGGCAACAGAAGCAGGAAACCCCTGGGTGCTCTGGGCCTCTGTACTGTTACAACAGCCCAGGCTGGGTATCATGTGCTGCAATGTTCAAGCTGGAACTGCAGTCCAGCTTGGCAGGGAGGCTATGCCCACAGGGAGATACCAGGGCTTCTCCAGAGGCCAGCACTGCTTGTAGTGGCCTAAAATCAAGCCCTCGTATGAGCAGGAGAATGTGTGTGTGAACAGCTGGGAAATCACTTTTTCAGGGTCACTGGTGGCCACCGAGTCCCTGCTGTGGTGCTGAGGATCCTGGTGTTCTCCTGCAGGGGAGGGGCCCCTCTCTGGCTAACTACCCACCCTACAAAAAGCAAATGGGGTTAGAACAGGCTCCTTTGCACCATGGCTCCCCTCAGCATCTTGGTGACTTGCCCTGTGACAGGGACAAATGTACATTGGAGCTGCTGGCTCTGGTCCTTCAGCATTACCACATGAGGCCCCCAAAGGGTCTTATCCTTTGCTCACAGCTGGGTGCCAGGTAGGGTGATGCTGTCCCCCAGTCAAGGCTCAGAGCTCTCTAGAGAGGTGGGGGGAAACAGGAGGAGCCCTGCTTCATCATCACGCCACGGTCCGAGCAAATCCCACTGTGCTGAGGTGTCAGTGGGGTCAGTGACATGCGAGCCAGGCTTCCTTGGATATCAGGTCCCCACTCGTGCCAGTGGCGTGTGGATGTGTCTATGCTGGAACCCTTTTGCCTCGGTGCTGGGGACGTGGCGATGCCTCCGGGCAGCAGGGACGCCTGCAGGAGGAAAAGGGAGGGGACAGAGCCCGAGCTGTGCCAACACTTGGACACGAGCTTTGCTCAGGCAAGCGGCTGTTCAGCTCGGTGTGTGCCCAGGACTGTCCCCTTGGGTGAGGGGCCAGCTCTGAGCAGGGCGAGCCCCTTCTGCTGAGCCCACGTGTGGCAGGAGAAGGGGGGATGCCTGAGCCTACAAGGGCCAAGACGTGAGTGTGCACAGTCAGATGCCAAGGTAGGGTGAGTGGTGCTGGCAAAGAGACCTCTGGGCATTGAGCTGCTCTCTCCCATGAGGATGCTGGAGACTTCCAGGAGGGTCCTGGACTCACCATCCTGGAGAGCATCTGGGAATGGGGTGGGAGGGTGTCTATGCCAGGGTCTCCTGAGCAGCTGATGCTGGTGACAAGCATGTGCACGCCTGAGCCCAGCCAGGGCTGTCAAGCATTTGCTGAGGTGGTGTTGTTCACTTGCAGTTACCTTCCAGGACCAAACAGTGCTCTGAAGACACCTGCTCAGTCCCCACAGTGCAAAAGCTATAATTCTCCTTGTGGAGATGGTGCCCAGCTAGCCCCTGCTCCTCCTTCTCTTCCTCCCCAAGGACACGAAGATCTCCTCCTTGGCTCTGCAGCACCCAGGTGCTAGCTGGAGACCCTGGGGCTTTAGACCCTCTCCTTTGCAGTTTCTTTCTGTTCTTGGGTTCTCCAAGTTTCATGATTTTTTGTATGTTTTGTTTCTTTAACTTGCTTCAAGCTGCTCATGTTGCCCATCCCCTTCCCCACACACCCCTCCTCCCTTACACTCCTGTTTTCACTTGTAAATTCTTTCTGTATCACATAACTATATGATGTTGAGTTGCTGTTTGTATGATTTTTCTCTTAAGTTACATCTTTATTATATTTTAGGGCCCAGGGATCATCCTGATATTGTTGATTCATTTATGCAACTCCTGGCACAGGTGTGTTTTAGTTTCTTATTCATTCACTTTCTGTTCTCTCTCTTTCTCTTTTTAATTCAATTTAAACCTATTTTTAGCTTTCTGTTGACAACGTTTTTTTTTCCTTTTAGTTGAATATCGAGTTTCTCCATCTGTTTCCGTGGAAGTTGAAAACAAAACATTCTCCTTTAGTTCTGGGTTCACACCATCCCCAGGGCAGTGCCCTCCTCTGCAGGGCAGCTCCAGCTCCCACCCCCTCGCTGTGCTGAAGATGGCATGGGGCGCTTGGTGCTGCTGCTGCAGTCACCCTTGGGTGACAGACAAATTAGAGTATTACGTGGATGTTTTCCAACCCATTTACCTGCCCTCTGATGGGTCCTTTGGAGCGGGGAGAGGCTGAGCTGGTTGCCTTGCCCAGGGGCCGGTGGGAGGAAGCCCCTGCCCTCAGGAGCAGGCAGCTGCCAGGGTTTGGCTCTGAGCAATGTGCTTGTGATGGCATCTGGATCTGGCAAGTGCCACATTGCCTCCTGCCCCAGCAGCCTCTCGGGGTGGTGGCAGTTCCTGTGCAGGAGCTGCCGGCTCGGTGGCGCAGGGGGACAGTTTGCGTTGATGTGGCACAAGGGCCGTGGGCTGGCGCGTGTGTCACTGCTGGCGGTGGGCAGGCAGGGCCAGTGCTATGCTGTGTGTGTATATACACCTGCCCAGTGTGCTCCTCAGCCCCCTGTGGCCCTTAAGGGAGAAGCCCCAATGTCCTTGATGTACTCAGTGTCCCTGTCAGAGACGTGTTCCCTGCCCACCTACCCATAGGGTGGGTCTGTGGTGAGGAGGGGCCCGGCAGAGTTGCTTTCTGCTCTGTTTCAGTAATGGTGAGACCTCTAATCACATGTGCTGGACCAGGGGCTCTGCAGGAACACTCACTCAGGCTCCTCCCAGAGCTGTGGCCGTCCTACCCTTGCTGACAGCCCCAGGAGGGTACCTGGCACGTCCAGGTGCTAAGCTGTCAGACCCCTCTGATCCTCCCATGGGTCTTGAGGGTTGGAGTGAGCAAGGGGCCTGCACCTCACCTCCCCCAGGCAGGGTCTTCTCCTCATAGTTCTCACCTTGATGCCCAGATCCTGCTGAGACCCATTGCATCTCAAAGCCATATTGCAGCCTTTTCTTCCCTGCTTTTCATCTTGGAAGATGTAACATAATCAAGGCAATCGGACTTCTGCTCTGCTTTTGGTTTTGGAAGCTGTGACCTTTTAACAAGGGTTTTGAACATGATGGTAAGGTGGTAAATGGAGTCTGTGCATGAGGTTCTTGGTGGTGTCCTCATTGCTAGCAGGACCTCCATTCGAACACTGCCTAGTTTGGGGCACAACATTTCTGTAGATTTATATCAGCGACCACAGAGAAAAGCATCTGGGAAGATGGCCACCTTGTACACATAGCGGGGAGGAAAAGCTGATGGGAGCCTGAGGAGCTGCATGAGTCTTGGAATGTGTAAAAGGTAATGTGCCAGTTGTAGGTAGAAAACCCTTTTCTGTTCTCCTTGAGTGGGACAATCAGTAACGGGAGGAAAGCAGGGTAAAGGATCCAGGTCTGGCAGTAGCAAGTCTTCCTAAGAGGGCAGGGAAGCACTGGAAGATCACATGGGGAGCTGCTGTTGCGTGGAGTTCTTGAAAGGACTCAACAAGCTCATTGCTCTTGGAGGGTAGGTAGAGGTGATCCTGCCGGGGTGTAGGGCATTAGGCAACTCTGAAAGACTCTCCCAAGGCTACTTGTTGTTACTTTGAAAAATACTGAATTTCTCTCTGGCTTGGGGTCCTCCTCTGTGTCTGGACACAGAATATTTGTGCTTTCTTGGAGAGAAAAGTGCAACCACAGTGCACTTCCGTGGGGTGTACTGTGAGACCAAACACCGCCCATCCAGGGTGCTGGGAATCTGTTACACACTATCCTTGTGGGCAGGATCTGCAGGCAGTGCTGGGACAATGTGCTGGCAGCTGGCCCTGTCTCTTGTGTGTGGATAGCCAGACATCCTTCAGAGGCACTCCTGCATGAGCAGCTCAGAGACTCCTACCTCCATGGCTTCTCCATCTTGGATCACTGTGAGACAGCTGACATCATGCTGCCAACCTGACACCACCCACTCAAGACCTGTTGTTTTCCTGGCCTTTGTATTCCTGAAACACCATGGAGAGCACAGGATCCCATCCCTGTCCTCCCTCTTCACACACAGAACTCAAGGTTTCCTCTTCCTCGGCCTGACCGTTCTCACAGACTGATAATCTAGTGAGGTGCTCTAAAACCCATCAAGAATTAGCTTTGGCATGCCTGATTGGTTCCTTGCTCTCAGGACTTTGAGAGCTGTCTGATGGTAGAGATGGGTCCAGCCTGTCCTCTTCCAGAGGACCATACTCTGCAGTGATGCTGTTGAGGATTTGTAGATAGGAGGGTTAAACTCAGAGGGAACTGCAGATCTCTTCAGACCAGATTTTGTGTGGCAAGAGCTGTGTTTTCACTCAGCCTGCTCTGCCTGCAGACCCTTGGCAAAGTAATGCATCTTCCAGAGCAGCAGTGAATTTGGACCCAAGAGTGTGTCAAGGTGGAGACTTCCCCACTTCCCTGACCACCTGTTTTTGTGGTTGATCACCTTGGTGGAAATACCGTCTTCCCTGTCTCAAGTTTGTCTGGTTCCTCCTTGCAGGCAATGTTTCTGCCTTCCCTGCCAGCAAGTACTGTCCTGCCTTCTGATAACTCAGGAGAAGTTCATGATACCTGCATATCAGCTCTCTGTTGCCAGCACACAGGGAACTCGAGTCACAGGATTCCTGCTGACTTTATCTTTGTCCGAGCTTGGTTGCAGCTCATGGAACTGCCCAGTTGTTGCAGCTGATCCTTTTGCCACAGCGTTAATTGGCAATCCACTCTTGATGACGGCTGGCTGATCATGGGAGCCTGCTGGCTTAGACCAAATGACAAAGTTATACTACTCAAAGCCAAGGATAAAATAACCGGTCTGCCATAAGGCTGCACAGAGCAGTGCCAGCATCCTTTGTTCTCTGCTGCTCCCTCCTTCCTCTGCTGCGTGCTGGGATGGGTGCAGAGCATCGCTGCTGCAGTGCCCAAGGTGAGCATCCCACCTGGAGGGTGTGGGGCTCAGTTCCACCCATGCAGCTGGAGTGCCTGTGCCCAGGACCACATGGCCATGGTGGCTGGGGCTTGCACCCAGGTCTGCATTGGCAAAATCGGGCAGGTTCTGAAGTTTGGGAACCAGTGGGTATCATGTGTATGCTCCCGGTTGCATGTAGGATTTTGGACTCTCCAGCCTGCCTTTCCACCACACCCCACCCCAGCAGGGCTTCTCACTTGCATAGACCTTGGGAGTGCTTTGGTTACTTTCCCTGACAGATCCTTGGGGCAGTCTGGGTGAGCGGGGCCTCACCAGGCAGAAGATGCAGGATTGACCTTTTGTGATGGTACAGACGGTGCCTGGCCAAGCACAGCCAGCTTCATCCCCCACCTCCCTCCCTTCTTGGGCTAGTCCAGGCTGCACGCAGCAGTCGAACTCTCCACCACACCTGCTCCAGCCAGAATCAGAGAACCCCACGGAGGACATGGTTTCAGCATCCCCTTGCTGAGGCTCACTGCTCCTGCCTGGCCAGCATATGTGCCCTTTTCAAAGCAAGAGGCTCTGCTCTGCCATATGTGGGGTCTGGGAAGAGGAGGGGGTACTGGACACAAAGGCTGTGTGTTCTGGAGAGCTGCAGGAACTGGTGGTGCAGTTCCCACTGTCCTCTGTCTGCTGGAGGAGTGGGTGTCCCTTCGATGCCTCTCTGCTTATGAAGAAATGGGCACAGAAGAGCCTGCTCTGAAAACCTCTCTGGCGGTCTCCCAGCTGCTGTGGAGAAGAACCCAACATTCCCTCTATGCTGTCCTGCAGGACAGTTCTTCGTGGAGAGTGAGTGCCTATCTCTGCAGTGGCTGCTCATGCAGAGGATGTGGGGGGGATGTTTGAGAGCATTTACAGACCTGTCCCCATCCCAGAACATGTGAGCAGAGGTGCTCTGGCAGGAGACGGGGAAGATGGGCTGGCAGTGGAAGAGGTCCTAGAGCTGGAGCAGGGCTCCCAGTGCTAGGAAAGAGTAGCTGGACGTACCTGGTGTTGGGAAAGAGTAGCCGGACCTACCTGGTGCTGCTTTCTTATGAGAGAAGCTCCACAGGGCCCCATCTTGTGGGGGTAAAAAGCATCTCTCTTTACATATGTACCCAGGTCTGCTTTGGGCTTGCACTCTGCAAGGTGTCCTATGGGAAGGAGCCCTCCCAATACTGGCATGCTTTTCCCCATGGCACTGATGGATTGAGGAGCAGATGCTGCAGTGAGACTGCAGGAGAGTTTGGGGGGCTCTGCCTGCAGTGGGTCTGGTTTGGCTGGGAGAAGCACTCTGCAGGTAGGTGGGAACCTGAGCACATTGGAATACTTGTGCCAAATGGAACACTTGTAACATAAAGGACTCGGGTTAAAACCAGCCCTATGGACAGGCAGGGTAGAGGAACTTGCAGCTGGGTGGTTATCACGGGAGCCAGCTGCCCTTGAGCAACATGCTGCTGGGGGAAAGGCTCGTGGTCCCTGCTCTAGAGCTCACAGTAGGGCCCCAGCAGGGGTGTAGTCTCCCAGGGCTAAAACTACAACATCTCTTGCAAGCCTTTGTCCTGTATGGGGCCAGCTGGACAGCAGCAGCCTCGCTGAGTGGATCGGTTGCTAAACCATTGCACAGCTGGCAGTTCACCTTCTGATGTTGGTGCCGGTGCTTCAGGAGGGATGGTGCACAGCCTGTATATACACACACAGGTATAACGTGGCCCCTGATGGCCCCATGAAGCTCTCCGCTTGCATGCAGCAGGGAGCAGGTCCCTGCAATTGCGCCATCTCCACCTGGTACAGCGATGCCTTTGGTGCTCAAAACTGAATCCTCTTTTGCAGCGTGTGGTAGAAAAGGTCAGAAAGGAGATGGGGTAACTCTGAAACCTGCTCCTCAGCTTCTTGTTTTCCAGCATCTGCACTGGGCAGATGGCTATGGACTTTCCCTGGAGAAGAAGGGATGGGAAATAAGTCTGTTTTGCTCCAGGTAGAGACCACAGGGGCAGATGGCTGTGTGTCCTGGATGCTGTTGACTCAGAGCTGTCTCTGCTTTTATCCCTGGGAAAAGGCTCAGAGGGCAGCAGTGGCTCCACACATAGCTCAGCCCGAGGGCTGCCTGCCCTGGTATGCTGCTCTCTGAGCTCCAGGCTCACAGCAGGGCCGTTCCAGTGCTATGGCTGCTGTCCCTGGTGTTGCAGTGACAGCAGGGCAGGAGGCATGGCTGCCATTCCCAGTGCTTTTCTGCAGCAGTGGGTATGGTGGTCAGGATATGGATTTGGCTGCCTAATATAGCAGGGCTCACTGAGGCAGGTCGGAAACCCCTCCCATGGAGTGGAAGGTGCAAGCTGAAACATTTCCACCCAGTAACTGCTCAGTGCCAGCACCAGGGGGACCAAGTCACTGCACAAGGTGCCACAGCTCAGGGTGTCTCTAGCAGCAGTGCCTGACCTGCACAGAGGCTGGTGGAATCACTGTGTGGCATTAAAAAACCCCAAGCTTTCTTGATCTTGGACTTGCTGCTCAGGAACTGCCAAGAAATGTTGGCATCTCATTATCGTCTGGTGCAGTCTGGGGCTACTGCTTGAACCAGTTGCTGTGACCCCAGAGATGCCAGCATCTTCAGGAGAGGAGCAAAGCACACAGGTGGCTGGTCTCTGCTGAGCCCTGCATGGCTGCCCTTGTCCTGGGAGCAGTGCTGCTGCCTGATCTGCTCTGATGGGACAGGAGCCCTCTGTGTCCGAGTGTTTGCACACCACTGTGGCACCTGTCCTCAGGTTCTGGGGTCAGCGGATCCTGGGCGTAGCACACTGCCTGGCTGTTTGAATGATATTCTTGGGGAGGGGTAAAGTGATGGTTTCCTGCTGTACTGTGTGAAACTGCTGTTTGCTGTGGGTGTGCCCAGGTAAGTGTGTGTCCAGGCAGAGGCTGTCTGGGGCACCGAGTTCCTTGGAGGCTTCCTGGCTACCTCTGCAGCGCTGGGTTCATGCTGCCTGTCTGTGTGCCTTGCAGGCTCTGAAAAGGAAGCCGGACCTCTTCCTGTGTAGCAACCTGGATGTCAAAGCAGTGTTTCAGTGTGGTGAGTACCATGGGCATGGGCGTGTGCTCCAGATCACTCTGAGGAGAAGCCAGCCTGCTGCTCCTGTAGGGCTGGACACAAAACGGCCAAGGGCTGGGGACCACAGGGATGATTTGGGATGGCAAGGGGGTTTTCTGGCTGCTAACCCGAGTGATTTTTGCCTGCAGGTGTCCTTTCACTGAAGTTTCCCGAGGCCCCAACAGTCAAAGCATCCTGTGGCTTTTTTGTGAGTATGATGCCATCGTGCAGTTCTCTCTGAGAGCTGAGAAGGCAGGAGTGGGGCTGAGGTTGGGCACAGGTGCTGCAGTGTGGAGCCTGTGCTGGCACTGAGTGGGCCTGGACTCTGTGTTGCAGACGGAGCTGCTGCCCCGCTGTGGAGAGATCGCCCCGGTGGGACAGGTCGTGCATGAGAATGGCAAAGCACTGCTGCAGGCAGTGCTGGAGGTGAGAGATGCTGGACTGCAGGTTCCCCAGGTGGCACTGGGGGCAGAGAGCCCTGCAGCATGGGTGGGAGCAGGGAGGGTGACAGTGTGGGCTCAGCACATTGTTTGCTCTGTGGCAGGGCATCGGTGGCCAGGCTTCCCGCAGCCTCATGGATCACTTCGCAGAAATCCTCTTTGCCTTGAACAAGCACTGCTTCAGCCTCCTGAGCGTCTGGATCAAGGAGGCCATGCAGCAGGATGGCTTCCCCTCGGCCCGAGTCACTCCAGAGCAGAAGGAAAACTTCAGCCAGCAGATCCTCAGGTTCGTGTGCCACTTGCCCTGGTGGCTGTGCCCCACGTTCCCACAGGGTGCTAATGACCCCCCTTCATGGCCCAGTGCAGCGCTCCTACTTCATGTTTGTCCCCTCCCTCTGTCTTAGCAGAGAGCGTGTGAACAAGCGGCGAGTGAAGGAGATGGTGAAGGAGTTCACCTTGTTGTGCCGAGGGCTGCATGGTACAGAATACACAGCAGACTACTGAGCACCTGGCCAGGACCGTGGACGATTTACCTGGACCAGCTCTTCCCCACAAGGAAAAGCCCCCCATCCTCCCTGCCCCGCTGCAGTACGGCTCATAGAATAACCCTCCACCTAGAATTAACCCACTCGGGACGCTCCTCAGCTAGATTTGGTGGCCGCATCTCGGTGTCAGCATCTTTGTTTCCCTCAGCATGCTCCCTCCTCGCAGGGGACAGGAGTGCTGGCTGCAGGAGGCGGTGGTGGGGCAGGGGAAGCCTGGGCAGGACTGCCCCAGCACGGGCTGCCCTGTCCCTGGGCTACCAGCCCCTCCCCAGCCCTTCCCCATGGGTGCCATGCCCCGCAGCGGGGAGGCCGCCCTGTGCCTGCAGCGGTGGCTGGCTGGGCGGGGGGAATTTGCCCCCTGCTCATTTGTACGCGTGGTTGGGAGGGGGGAGGCCCTGCACCTAATTATATTAAGAATATTTCTATGTTGTGGCTGTCATTATTGCAGTGGCCAGACTTTGCCTGCCTCTTGCCTATGGGGAATAACCCAGTGGAGGGGGTTAAATCAAGGCTGGGATGCCTCAGTGTCTCCCTGGCTTCGGGAGGGATGGCAAAAAACAGTCTGTCCTGCTTGCCCAGCATGGAGCATGAACAGCCCTGCCTCACATGAGGCCAGGCTCCACCCGTGCCAAACACAGGGTCCTTCCTGCAGCACAGGATGTGTGCACCCCATTCCCATTCATAAGAGCAGCTGAGGGGCTTGCTCGTGCTCCGAGCCCCCTGTCCTTGCCTTGGGGCCCCAGCCCAGCCTGTGCTTTCATTGTTGGAGGTCCTAGTTCTGGTTTTCCGTTCTCTTGGGCTGGTCATAGCTGAAACACAGGGCTTTGCTCCCCAAGTGGGCACCAAGATAGCTTTTCACTTTGGGACAGCTGGTATCACCCATCTGTGCTCCTCCGCCTGTGTTTTATTCTAAAAAACAGTTCATTCACAAATCCTCTTCAGCTTTAGTTAGCAGCAATAGTCCACCAAAGCACTGTCAGCTCTTGCAAAGTTGTGACCTTTCCACGTAGGGACAAAGCTGCCTTGGATGGAGGAGCCCTCGGAGCCTGGGTCTGGGCCAAGTGCCTGTCTGTCCTGGCCGTGAGCCTCAGTGTGCCACGGGCATTCCCCAACACACGTGCAGCTCCTGCTCTCCCACGGCAGTACTACTGACCCAAGGCTGCATCCAGCAAGGGGCCAGCGGGCAGCAGGTCCAACACGCAGCGGGAGGCGATGCCTGGGCCCTCACATGGTCCCGCTCCTGGCTGGGTGCCAGTGCTGCCGAATCAGGGTTGCTCACACCCTTCATCCTCATAGGCAATGGCAATCCCTCGTCGGCCCTGCACGGCCTTAGAGACCAGGGTCTGTCCCAGCTGCTGCTCCAGGCCCCGCCAGCTGCGGGACTCCAGGAAGGAAGCTGGGAGGAGAGAGAAAGGGAATTGTTACCAGGAGCAGGAAGGTGGCACAGCCCCTGCACCAGGGCTCAGCCCCACCATGGAAACAACACAAACCTGCAGGGCTGATCTGTGCGAGCGCCCGTGTCTGGTCCCTGCAGGCCAGGGCGGTGCTGGAGGGCAGCTGGGAGGTCGGGGGGTCACAGGGGTGGGTAGCACGCATCTTCCCCGTGATCAGCGAGACATCGGGAACAGCCTCCACTGCGGGAACAGCCGGTGGGAGCTCAACATGCGCGCAGGCACCTGCCAGGAAATGGTAATGTTAGCCTGGTCCATCTATCCTGGAGCAACTGCAGCCTACAGGCAGGGCAGCTGGGCGGAATATGTCCTGGGAGGGCGATGGGCAGCTGTCTCTAGCTGTTACCTGGCAGCAAGTCTCGGAAGTCTGTGAGGTAGTTCCCCGTCCACTCACGGGCCGGGTTGCAGGCCAGCTCCAGCTCATAGGGGGTCACAACAGGTCGGTAGAAGTCACTGGAGTCCAGGAGGGAGTTCTGAGCACAGGCCACCAGGACGAAGATGTCCACCTCCAGGAAGTTGGCCAGTTTGGCAGGGTTGGGCTTCCCCACGGCCAGCGTGTAGCTGCGCTTTCCAGCCCGGCACAGCAGCTCCCGGAGATGCTGCAGCACGGTCAGGTAGCCCGCCACACCAAGGGTGCCCACCAGGATGCCCACCACACCGGCATCCCGGGCCCGCTCCACCAGGTACAGGCGCCGCATCAGGGCCCGGTTGACATTGAGGGTCTCGCGGCGGCCGCAGCCGGTGACGGGGTTGAAGGAGCTGAAGGGGCAGCGGTTCCAGGTCAGCATGAAGCTGGTGAGGACAAGGCCCTCAGCTCCCACATAGAACATGGCATAGTCCTGCAGCCCTCCTGCAGCCTCCACCAAGAACTGGCGACCAAACTTCCGCTCCTCCCCAGGCACTGCGGGGCCAGGAGGGTCTCCACACACCAGCCTGGAGAAGATGATATTGGGGTACTCAGGGCACAGTTGCTGCTCCAGCTCACCTGAAGGAAGAGAGGAGCAAGAACAAAACTTGGCCACAGTCCTGACATGGAGAAGGTGCAACAGAGCAGAGGAGAAGACAGAAATCAAAGCTGCCAATGTCTGGGGAATGAATGCCTGCTTGGTCTCACCCTGGCAACCCTGCAGAGCTCAGAGCAGCACCAGAGCCCCCCTCCCTGCCCCAGAGCACTCACCCATCGCATGGGCATAGACCACATCGCTCAGCACCACCACACGGCTCTGCCGCTCGGGGTAGAGCTCCCGGAACGCCTCTGTGCAGCGCCCGACGTCCAGGGGCTGCTGCCCGAAGATGTGCAGCACCGGGAGCTTTCTGCAGGGGCTGAGGCAGGCGGGGCCGTAGTGCAGCACCGCCTCAGCACCCACGTGCTCGGCAGCCACTTCATCCACGCAGCAGCTGTGAGGAGAACCCGGTGTCAGATGGGCTCTGCAGCATGGAGCTCTCCCTCCTCCCTGGCACCACCCCATTCCTGCCCGCAGGGGAACCCCAGGACACCCTGCACAGCCCCACACCGACCTGCCGTACGTGGTGTCTCCTAACACGTACATCTCGGCCCCGGTCGCTGCCTCCATCTGCGCTGCCACCTCCACTGCGTCTGCCAGGAGCTCGTCAGGGAACTGCAGAGCAACCTGAGGGGAACAAGGGGTGAGGCAGACGGGGAATGAAGCACTAGGGAGGGCGAGATGAAGGAACAGAAGGGGATAGAATGGATAGAATGTACCCTCAGCAAGTTTGCTGATGATACGAAAGCGGGGGAGTAGCTGATACACCTGAAGGCTGTGCCATTCAGCGGGACCTTGATAGTCTGGAGAATTAAGCAGAGAGAAACCTAATGAGGGTCAACAAGGGCAAGTGTAGGGTACTGCACCTGCAGAGGAATAACCTCAAGTACCAGCTGGGGGCTGACCTACTAGAGAGCAGTTCTGCAGATAAGGACCTGGGAGTCTTGGTGGGTGGCAAGCTGACCATGAGCTTTTAGGGCCCTTACAGCCAGGAGGGCCAATGGGATCCTGGAGTGCATCGGGAAGAGTGTGGCCAGCAGGCTGAGAGAGATGATCCTGCCCCTCTACTTGGCCCTGGTGAGGCACATCAGGAGTACTGTCTGCAGTTCTGGGCTCCTCACTATAAGACAGAGGCCACAAAGATGATGAGGGAGATGATGGCGCATCTCTCTTATGAGGAGAGACTGTGGGAACTGGGCCTGTTTAGTCTAGAGAAGACTGAGAGGAGATCTGTTGTGGTTTAGGAATGGTACTCTCCAATTTAGTGTTCTCACTGAGCCTCTCCAAACCACACTGCCACTCGCTTGCTCCCCCTCCCCTTCCTCCTGCAGCGGGATGGAGCAGAGAATCAGAGGCACAAAGGGTAAAGATCAGAACAATTTACTGGAAACAGCAAATTCAATAAGAAAACCAATGATAACAGTAACAATATCAGTAACAGTGTACAACAGACAAATGATTCACATATGAGTGCTCGATGCAGGGCTCTGACAATACCTGACCATGCCACACTACGGGACCTAGGAAGGACCCCTTCCCTGTCCCCAGAAAATTATGGGAGGTGGCACAGAATAACCTCTGGGTCCTGGCCATGCCCCCTCCTGGCTACTGCAAAAATTAACCCTGTCCTGCCTGGAACCAGGACAGGATCTCATTAATGCATATTAATATCTCCAAGGTGGGTGCCAAGAGGACGGTGCTGGACTCTTTTCAGTGGTGCCCAGCAACAGGACAGAGGAAGGAGCAATGGCCATAAACTAAAACACAAGAAATTTCATGTCAACATGAAGAAGAACTTCTTTACACTGAGGGTGGCAGAGCACTGGAACAGCTGCCCAGAGAAGTGGTGGAGTCTCTGTCACTGGAGACATTCCAAACGCATCTGGACGCGTTGCTGTGTCACCCGCTCTGGTGATCCTGCCTTGGCAAGGGGGTTGGACTGGATGATCTCCAGAGGTCCCTTCCAACGCTTACAATCCTGTGAGGCACCGGGAGAGGAGGCGGCGCGCAGCCCCCGGCCGGCTCCACCCTCCGTCTCACTCACCTTGCGGAACCCGCCATCCCGTACGAAGGCGGCGGCCCGGCCCATCTCGTAGAAGCCGTCGAGGTCGCCCCGCGGAGCCGCCGCCACGGCCGCGCTCAGCTCCCGCCGCAGCGCGGCCTCCCCGTCGCTGCTGAAGGCCGCGGCCATGGCGGCACGCGGGACCCTGCGCCCGCTTCTGGGCTGCGGCGCAGCGCTGGCCAATGGGAGCTCGGCTCTGCCCACCCCGCCCCAGAAGTCCCGCCCACAACGGGGTGGAGAGGGGAGGGCAGCCAATGGAGAGAGATGCTGGTCGCGGTGCGTTATGGTGTCTGTAGTTCTCTCGCCACCGTCAGGCCAGGCAGCCAATAAGCGGGCGCGGTGGCGTCGGTGGAGTTACACCGCTTCCGTCCGGGCGCCGCAGCTCCGGTCACGTGCCGCGCGGGGGTCAGGTGACCCGGCC
>VZTE01005518.1:5351623-5361852 GCA_013397775.1 Eulacestoma nigropectus | reverse complement strand
CCCGCCACGCACAGGCAGTGCCAAGGAGGGGGAGGGCAGCGGTGTTGGCCCCCCCCCCAGTGAATGGCTCTGCCCAGAGCCCGGCTGCAGGGAAGGGAGAGCCTGCAACTCATACAAAGCAGGTCCAGGCGCCAGAGCACAAAGGGGCCTCTGTTCCTGTGGCCCCCCTCCCTGCGCCCAGCGAGAGAGGTCCTGCTGGGTGGCCACTACCCATGGCTGGGGGGGAAATTGTGGGACCCCCGGGTTGAAGCAGAAGCCCCTCTCAGTGGGAAGTGAGGTGCAGTGACTAGAGCAAGCAAGGGGCTGGGTACCCCCCCTGGAAAAAGCACCCTGCCACAGCCAGGGTCCTGCTGCCAGCTCAGCACCAAGCAAGGGCACCATGCTTGGGACAGCTCACAGGGGGTCCCATGCAGTGGGTCCCGAGTGGACAGCCCCAGTGCCCAGCTGTCCCTCACTGCAGGGGACTGGGGGGCATGGAGGGCAGAAGGGGGCAAGAAAGAGCGCTTTGTGCAGACTGCCACACAATGTGAGCTCACACCAAGGAGGACAACAACAGAGATAAGTGCCCGTCACCCCAGCGGGGATGGCACCCATCACCCCATGGCTCTGTCCCAGCACAGCCCTGGGGTCTTACTAATGTCCTGCGTGGATGCTGTGGAGCTCTGGCAGGTTGGGCTGAGGGCAGATGGCATTTCGCAGTGCAGGGGTGCCCCAAGCCCTCCCCTCCCCGTCTGAGGCCAGGTGATGGATGGGTGCATGGGGCGAGGGTGCTGGTTGCCAGTCCATAGCCCACAGAGCCCATACTCCTACAGGAGCAGCACAGGGTGCCGGCAGCCCTAGGAGCCTGCTGGAACTCCACAGTGCTGGTCTCACCACCACGGACACCCCAGTGCCCATGCCCACCTCACGCCTCGCCCCCAGCTGCCCTCCTCTCCATGTGCCCCCCACAATGGCTGACGCCGGCAGTGAGTGGGCCACAAATGGGAGCCGTCACTTTGGATCTGCTCACGCTGGCGGGGCGCAGGCAGCAGGCACGGTGCACCTAACCGTATCATTTGATTAGGGCCGGCACAGCCGGGACGTGATGCCCAGCGACTCCGGCACCGCGCTGCCAAACAAAGCCATCTGCTGCGAGCGGGGCCCGCACGCGCCGCGGGCGGCGGGGGGGCTGCAGGGGAGCAGGGCTGCACGAGAGGGGCGACAGGGGATCGGAGGGCACTTTGGGCAGGGCTATAGGGGCAACGCGCTGCTGTGCCCAGCCGGGGAGCCAGAGTGCCCACACCTGACCCCGTGAGCCAAGGGTCCGTCAGAAACAAGCTCACAGCAGCTCTGGGTGCTGGGGGACCTCCCTCCCAGCAGAGGTTCTTATTGTGGGGTGTTGTGCAAGAGCAGGACTCAGGGGTCCCCAAGGCGGGGGACAGGACACTGGCAGTGTCCCCATGCCAGGGCACACTGCCCACTCGAGCAGACGGATCCAGTCGGGAAGCCTCTGATTAAGCTGCTCGCACTAACGAGGCTCCTAATGAGCAGCACAGCCAGCAGGAGTGGGGGCAATGCTCCAGCCTCCCTGACAAAGGGTCTGGTGAGGGGACCAGATACACTGTATGGTCCCGGCTCACCCAGGAGCCATGGTGCCCAAAGGGGACCTCATCCCTGTTCCAAGCCATTGCTCTGCTCAGGTGACCCTGGCTTCACCCCCAAGCTTCATGGAGCACCCCAACTTTGAGCTGCCTGGCACCAGTGCAATGAAACTGCCAGGCCTCTGCTGCTCCCTCCTCCTTTCCTGCAGCACTGGGCTTGGGTGCGCTTGTCCCCGATAAGGGGGCGGCCACATGTGTGTCCATGCATGCACAAGCAAGCACACGTGCGCAAACACTTGCATGCTCACCCATCAGCTCGCTGCAACCCCCCCCTCCCCAAATCTAGGAAGGTCACCCTGTCCTTTACACTCATTAACCATCCTCCCAACCCCACATGGTAAAAGAAGTGGGTGGATAGAGAGAACCCAGACATCTGGGAAGATGAAACTCCCCCCTTTCTCTGCTGTGGGAATGGGACAGAGCTGGAATGCAAAGGGAAAGCTGCCACCCAGCAACAGTGCAGTCTCTGGGGGCACCAGGTCCTGCTCCCAGGCCCCAAATTTTCCATGCATGTAATCCAATGCAGCTTCAAAGGATGCCTGGCTTGGGTGATAACATCAGGGAGGAGGAAGGATGCCACAGGCACCCCAAATGTCTCCAGAAGAGAAGTTCCAAAAGGGAATAACCAAAACATCGCAAAAGGGGACGTTTGGGGTGCCCGGTGCATCCTTCCTCCTCCTTCCCCAGGGAACCCCCCCATACACCATGGGCAAAACTTCCCCAGCCCAGCAAAGCAGGCATCATCCATCACCCCGCCTGGCACCAAAGCCTTTCTCATGCTAAGCAGCATCGCCTCACACAATGACAGCTTGGCTGGGGTGCCCGGATGCCCCCCACTTCCCTAAGGGGCCCTGATTTATGGCTGGGAAGCTTGTGGTGATGGCAGGCTCAATACTGGAAGGGGATGTCCTCATGGGAGGCATCTCCAGCACGAACCCCCTCCTCTTTTTTCCCCATTCAAACTGCCCACATGGGGGTATGCCAGGCCAGCAGAGGCACTCTGTGGGGCACAAAGCTTATCCAGCCCCCCCGAACCAGTGAGGGACCCCCAATTTCTCCACCAACCCCCTACTGAGGGGCTGTCAGGGCTGCTCCTGCAGTGCCAGTACAGAGTACCAGTACCCCTGATGTCATCTGCCTGATGTCATTGCTCATTGCCATGGCAATGGCAACAAAATCATGGCTGCTTTAGGCAGGGGCTGCTGGAAGATAGAAAAAAATGCTAATTACATCATTTGCCAAAATAGTGGCTCTTCCAGGGCAAGAAAGTGGGATGTAGGATGTTGGAGGCAGATGAACCCCAGCCTGAGGTGGGAGTCCCAAGGGATGGAGGGATGGGGTCACTTAGAGAGGGGGTGTCCTGGGTGCCCTTGCTGACTGTCTACTGATCCTGGGTGCTGGGGGCCCTATAATCAGGCCCTGCACTCCTTGTCCCTGGTACATGGGGTACTGAATCCACAAGTGTCATCCCTGCATCAGAAGTTGCTGTGCCCTGCCATCCTGCGCATCCTGGCTCTGCCAACCTCACCAACACATCCTAACTCTCCCTACCCTCTTCTCTTTGGTGCCCAGCCTCATGTTTGCCCCTGTCCCGGTGTAGCAGAGGCATGCTGTGGGGGAAAAGACACCTGGCATGGCCTGGGCGGTGGCAGCACCATCCATGGGTGCTGGGGACAGTCCCAGGGCTGGGGTAATGCAGTGATGAGGGGCACGCCCAAACCTCAGGACCTCCCAGGAGTATTACACAGCCTTCACCACCCCTGGTTGCAGAAGGCTGTCCAGCCCCTGAGTGTGCTCTGTGAGCCAGCCACAGCAGCACCAGTACTACCCTGGGGTGCCATGGGGGGGGCTGGGGCAAACTTGAACATTGTTCACTGATGCCCATGAAAGGGAAGAGGGGAGGGGGGGAGAAGAAGGATCTTTGCTATACTTTGCCCCTGCAGCACTGAGTTGCAACTCAGGTGCTGTGCACCTCTTCTGCAAAATCAGTAGATTCCAGGGATAACAAACACACAACCGTCAGGCAATCTCTTCTTGCTCCCAACACAACTGAGGCCATGGAGGGGTTTGGTGCCATGCTCTTCCCTCCCTCCCCTGGAGCACCCCACATCAAAGGCTGTGGAGCTTGGGGGTACCTCTCCAGCATGCCACGGCACAAATCCACAGCCGCGGCTCAGCCCTGCAGAGCCACCACGCCAAAGACAGTACAAAGGGTTTTGGAGAGCCACGAGTGGTGGGGGAACAGCACCGGCATGGCCACCATTCAGCTTGGCCCGCCCCCCACTCTGCCCCCCCAGACCCTGCTCTCACCTGCCCACTGACCTGCTGAGAGGGTCCGAGGGGGCCTGGCTGCTCGCAGCTGCCATCCAGGGGCCCAGGCTGGACGGCTCCGTGAGTCCCCAGCTTCATTGGCACCTCGGGCTCCGGCGCAGCAGCAGCCGCCCGCCCTCCCGCCTTCCCCCGCCCGCTGCCTCCAGCGCTTGGCACTGCTCCCCACTTGCCTCCCAGCCAGGCTCGGCCCCCTGTCGCCCGCCCCGACGCAGCACCGGCGCCCCACCATGCCACCTGCCCTGGCACCATCCCTGCCTGGCCCACCCTGCAGGCGCTGCCGTGCCTCTAATACCCCCCACGAGCTGTAGCCCCACGAGCCAGGTGCCCTCCCTGGCTCATGTAGGCAGGGCAAGGCAGAGCAGGCTGCACAGCGGGCTCAGCCCTGTCCCACTTAATGAGGACTCATTAGCGGGGTCCAGCTGCTCGCAGCCCTGCACGCTCCAGCAGGCAGCACTGCCCTCCCCGCGGGCACCGCTGCCCGTCTGGTTGGGGCCAGGAGCTGCTCTTGGAGCATGGCAGAAGACGACATTCCCTCAGAGTTCCCCGTTTCCATGCCTCAACATCTCGAGCCACACACATGCATTCCTGCCCCTATGTCCATCATCCACGCAGCAGCTTGGCCCTGCATGCCCAATCCCAACCCTGGACATTCAAGGGCTGCAGGGACGGGGCATGGCCCTGCTTGGGGATAGGGGCACAAGGACAAGCCTGTCTGCTGGCACATCCCCAGCCTGGTGCCATGCTACTTCACTCAACGTCATACTATTGGTGACATCATGGGGTCTCCATGGCAACCCTTACAAGGTCACTGCCCGAGGGGGACCATCTGGCTGGCAGGAGGGCTGTGTCACGACCCCCTCACTGCCCAGGCACCCCACAGCCTCCCTGCTCACCCCTTTGCCAGCACAGGGTGGGACCCTGGTGGGGTGCTGTGTCCCATAGGAGGCCAGGCAGAGGGTGCCCCGCAGCCAGGCTCGGGGTGCCCCAGCTGCTCCCAGCCCTGCGTCCCAATTGGGGAGTGTGGCCAAGGCGCCAGCGACGCATGATGGTGCACCGAGGGCGGGGGGACGGGCGCTTTCAGGCGACCATCTGGGGTCCGGGCAGCAACGGCCGTGGGCGCACACGTGAACAGCACACGTGTGTGGGGTGGGCACTCAACCTCCCACATGCCAGCACCCAGTGCTTGTTCCTGTCCCCTCCTACACCAGCCACCCAGTAGCTTGGGACATGTCCCACCCACGGGATGGCAGCACCCAACTGTGCCCCCCAAGACAAGTGCAAGCCAAGAGCCACCCCATGCTGCGCCAGCCCCAGTGACCCCAGCCCAGTCCTGCCCTACATGGAGCCAGGCTGCTCTGTGTCCAGACATCCCGCAAGGTGTGTGGGCACCCTGTGGGCATCCCTCCATGCCCCAGTTCAGCTGCATCACTTTGCATGGGCCACCTGTGTGCCACCATCAGATGTCTTGCCCTGGGCACGCTGCAGCCCCTGCCCCTTAGAGCAGCCTGAGCACAGCACAGCAGGATCCACCGCCCCGTCCTGAGGATGCCAGAACCTGTGCCAGCCCTGCCTTGTGGGAGCAAAGTGCTGCTCCCCTGGCAGCTCAGCCAGCAGTCAGAGGGGACAGCCAGCTGCATGGAAACACACTAGAAACAAAGGGCCTGCCATAGGACCCTCACCTACCCTGGCATTCTGGTTCCCACCCTGGCTGGCTGGCGGTGCTGGGGCTGGACTAGAGAGACAGGGGCAATGGGTGCATGGGGGACGGTCCACAGGTCTTCCAGCCCCCTGAGAGGGCTGCAGGGTGACTGGGGTAGGAATGATGCCCAGGGACCTGTCCCGGTGCCACCATCCCCTAGCTGAGTGCTTCCCGACAGGGCTGCCTTTCTCCGGCCCCATTCTACCAGGGCAGACATGATTCTCCCAGGGCGTTCAGGCAGAAAAATCCCCCGCCAGCCCCCCCATCACTGCCCCTTGGTATTCCGGGAAGGGCTCCTGCAGCCAAAAGCCACTTCCGCAGCTCCTGCCGCTGGTCGGTGGCACTGCGCCTCTGGGGGAGTCTGGAACCGGCAGGGACCCCTCAGCCCTGACCCCCCCTGCAGTGCAGTGGGAGCAGCACCCCAGTGTGTAGTCAGAGTGGTCTTGGGTGACAGAAGGAACCTACCTGAGCTGGGCAAGCTGCAGCCAAAGGCTGCCCAGCCGTGCCAGCAAGGCAGCCCTGAGAGTCAGGAGCCACCGGCAATGTTGGAGTCTAAACAAAGCACCCCAAGGACAACAAAACAAAATGTCCTTAAAGGCCTGGGAGGGAGAGGCAGTCAGACCCTCCCCTGTGGCTCACAGGGATCCCCTCAGCCCAGCCACACAGGGACTGATCCAGCCCCTGGAGCTGTTCTGCACTCCATTGGGTATCCACAGTCAGAGCACTTCTGAGGCTTGGGAGCAGTAAGGTGGGCACAGCCCCTCCCAACCACCTCCTGTTTTGGAGTGGGCATTCAGAGCTTCACAAGGCCACCCAAAATACAGATCCTGCAGAAGCAGTACACATCACCCTTGTTCTCCAGGCCCAGGCGACAGGTGGGGAAACTGAGGCACAGCTGCACATCACCCAGCGGCTGCCTCCATCCCCCCTGCCCCTCCCCAGGTGGGGCACAACGGGCACTGTAAACTTGCCCAGCCCCAGGCACTGCACACAATGCTGGGCAGGGGCTGCACGGTGAGAGCCTGGCTGGACTGGGGGTGGCGGGGGTGGGAGCTGCACCTGCAGGCAGGGATGAGAGGACAGGCAGGGACTAAACTTTGCGAGGTTACTGGCAGGGCCCTGGAGGCAGGCCAAGGAGATTATGTTCCTTTCCCAGGGACTCAGGCATCTCAATAATCAGAACCTGGCCCACTGCAGCTCCTCCTGGGGCTCTCAGGATGCAGGAATGGGGATGCTTCAGGAGCAGGGATGCTCTGACAGGGACCGGCCCTTCTCCCCGCAGACCGCATAGCAGCAATGCCCTGTGCAGGGGTATCCTTGCACCCTGCATACAGGGGAGGGCCAGGAAGAGGTCTGAGAGCCAGGGCAGCCAACACAGCACATATCAGACCCTGTTGCACCTGACACCCTGGCCCTGGGGTGGGCTGGTCAGGTACTTTCGAGAAGCGGGTTAAAGATTTACTGGGAGTGGGTGGGCACTCCAATGTCTGGCTCCCTGACGTGGGTGTCAGGCTCAGCCCTCGCCCTGTTGCGATGCTGACTGCTCTGGTCATAGCAAGAAAACATCAATGGCATGGACTTACGGCAAGCACCATGTGCAAAAGTGTGTCCCCATGACAGACCCCTGACTGTGCCCAGATACAACCTCAGCACCGCCCTGTTACCAGCCCAGGGCTCCTCCAGAAGAAATCTGCCTTCCTATGCCACCAGCTGCCCCAAGCCCTTCTCTGTTGGGGGCAGGATGGGTGCTGGGCTGCTGCAGGCACAGCCGGCGGGGCCATGCTGGGACACACGAGCAGAGGAACTGTGTGCACGCGGGCGCGCTGGAAGCACTTGCTGGAGCACGCCGCTCCCCTGGCTCTTGGCTTCCCAGGCAAACCCTGGCTCCCAGCCCTCCAGCTGGAGTGTGCAGCTATTTCAGGAAGCCCCCCGGGAAGGGGAGGGCCCGGTGACCGTGTCAATCTCAGCGTTCAGCTCCTATCCTTCGGGAAAAAGCCAAGCCCAGCCTGGGCTCACCTGCCCAGTGCAGCACAGCAGCCTGTCACAGGAACCTGAGCTGCCACAAGCACGGGGCCATCGCAGCCTTCCAACAGAGACATGCAGTGGGCACATCCCACATCTGCCCAGAACACCAAAGCCTCCCCTGGCACAGGCAAGCGCAGCGCAGGTCACAGCACCCTGCAACACACCGCGCGTGAGGATGGAGGGTCAGGCACTTCACTGGTGCCCAGAGAAACCTGCCTCTGCCAGTGCACCATCCTACCAGCCCAGTCTCAGAGAGCCCACCAGGGGAAGGCAAAGGGGAAGCACCCACAATCTGTGCCCCTCCAGGAGCACCTGGCTTGGAGGAACACCCACACCCTTTGCTGACAGCAGGCTGGAGATCCACCTGCCTGGAGAGCTGGAGTGGGTGATAAGGCTGGGCAGAGTGCCTGAAAACAGGTGATAGCATCTCCAGGCACAACGAGACACCACACCCGAAGAGCCCCACAGGCAACAGGCTCATGGAGAGAGAGCATCAGCCCAAAAATCATCATGCTGGGAGAGCACCATGGTGCCACAACCCCAGCTGGAGGTGCTGGGAGGGCACACCAAGTCCTACGGGAGCCCCATTGTCTCACTCCCTGCGCTAGGTTCTCTGGGTCCCCGAGGCAGTGGCGCAGACCAGCCCGCTCCCCACACCCCTGCACTTACCAGCAGCCCCTCGCTGCACTTATCGGCCATTCCTGGAGGCTGGAGCACGGTGCCGGCTGCCCAGTGCAGGGTCCCTTGCCTGCCCGCTCTCTGTCACGCTGGCTGCGGCACCAGCACTAGTGTCCTTCAGTCCACCGTCAGAGCAAGCTGGGCAGAGAGGAGAAGACACCAAGAGAGATGTGACTGGTGGGGTGGGCACATCCCCGCCCCAGGCCTCCCCCTCCCTCCAGGAACCGGGGGGCTGTGCCAGGCTCTCCTCTACCTGCCCCCTGCGTAGCAGGACTCCTGGTGGAGGACGCAGGGCCCGCGGCTGGGTGGGCTGGTGGCAGGGTCTCTTTCTGCTGGCTCCCAGCCCCTCCAGCGTCTCTGAACCCCCTGGCACCCACACAAGCAGCAGCTCCCAGGTGTTTCCCAAGAAGCAGTTAAAGATTTACCCGGTGTGGACAGACGACCTTGCGGACAGCTGGCTGCTGGCCCCCCAGCAGGTGGGCGTCAGGGGCCGTGGGCAGGAGCAGGGGCCCCTTGAGCTCTCCCCCAGCGAGAGATGAAGCTGAAGTGGCTGCAGCACACGACAGCGCTGGGACTGGGCGCCGAGCGGGGCCAGTGTAGGGCTCAGCTGCCGCGCAGGACACAGATGGGAAACGATTGCCTTCTGCCCCGGTGCATCGCATGCACGTGCAGCGCAGGGGGGCCGAGCCGCTGGGCTCTGCCGGGTGCCAGGTGCTGCTGGACAGTGCACGGGCACAGGCATCTGCCTCCCCGGCCCTCACCCCTGCCCCAGCCTGGGGCTGCTGGAGGCCCCAGGGGAACACCGAGGCCTGACCTCGCTGGAAGGGACAGACGCTCTTGCAAAACACCAGTTTGATTGTCTGTGCAATGAGCACCAGTGTTTGCAGATCCCACACCAGTGCTGAATACCCTTGCTGGCTGAAGAAGGACCCCTGACCCACACCGAGGGTCCCCGACCACCACCAGCAGCAGTCAAACACCCCAGGGCCTATCCCCAGGCTGCCATGACTCTGGAGCAATCAGCAGAAGACCTTAAGACTAGGGAAGGAGCATGGGCAGTGTAGATAAGGAGCAGGAATCCAGGGGATGTGATGTGAGCCCCCAGCCCCTCCAGCGCAGACAGGCTGCTGCCAGCAGATACCGCAGATGCTGCATCCCACTGCCAATGCCCTCCACAGCAATGGCTGCATTTCCAGGGACACTGAGATGTCATCACTGCCACAAGCCTGGCTCCTCGCATGGCACGGGGACCTCTCAGCGGTGGGAGGTGCAGGTTCGGTGGCCAGACCTCCTCCTCATTACACACCTACCACCAGCCAGCCAAAAGCTGCCCGCCCTGCGGCCCTGAATTCAGACTGGGAACTCATCCCGTATCCTGGGAAGGGGGAGTGCCCAAGGGGCCGGACGGCTGCCACTCCCCTCGGGGTCTGCCAGGTGCTGATAAGCCTCCATGACTACAGAGATGCCGCTGGCGTTGGCTCCCAGCCCGGCAAGGACCGAGCGCGAAGCCAGCGGTGGTGTGGCAACGGGACGGATGCAAGGATGCCCGAGGCTGCAGCATTCCCTGGGACAGCACAGAATGGACGAGGATGCAAAGCACTGGTGCCACGGGGTGGCTCTCCCAGAGCTGCGGGATGCCATGACAGACCGGAGGGCAGCGCAGCTCGTACCTAAAGCCGGCACGGGTGGCACCGGGGAAATGGGGACACCCGGGCACCCACAGGGGCTCCCAGACAGGATGTCACAGCTCGGCGGGGAGAGGCAGCCCACGGCAACCAGCGGAAGGCCAGGGATGCCCGGCCAAAGGATGGAGTCCCCGTCCCTTCCCGCCCGGTGGGCGGGCGGACGGCCCGATG
>VZTE01005518.1:5309974-5350894 GCA_013397775.1 Eulacestoma nigropectus | reverse complement strand
GGCGCCCCCCTTCCCGTGCCCATGCCGCCGCCCGCCCCCTCCCGCCGCGCCGGGTGGGCCCGCGGGGGCGCCGCTCCGCCGCGCCCAGCCCGGTGTCGGTGTCAGTGCCGGTGCCGTACCAGGCCCACAGCCGCCGCCGCCGGTGCTGCCGAGTTAATGAAAGTTTGGAGGTCGGTGGGGGCTGGCGCCGCCTCTCGCCCCCGCCGCCGTGCTCCGCCCCCCGCTTCGCCGCGCTCCCCAGCGCCCCGCCTCGGCACCCGCACCGCGCCCGAACCGCGCCTCGCCGCACCGGGGGCACCGCGGGCACCGTGGAGGGCGAGAGCGCACGCGGTACGGCGAGCACACGGGCTACGTATGGCACACACACACACGCGTGGGCACACGGGTACACACGGCACACACGGGCATGCTGCACACATGGGCATGCACGGGCACACAATGCAGTTGGCACACTTGGGCACGCACGTGGCATACTTGGCAGACATAGGCACCGCTATCCCACATACAGCCCACAGGCATGTGGACATGGAGGGGCATATGCAGGCTTGCACAGGCACGTGGCACGTGTGAACATATATGGGACGTATGGTCACACAGAGGCTCCCACTGGGCACATGCGCATCCCCGCACACACGCGTTTTCACACTCAGAGGAACCGCCACACACAGCGGGCACACACTGCCAGGGCACAGTGCCACGGCAATCCCGGGCAGCGGGATGGCCGCAGGCTCCAGCCAAGATGCGTGAGGTCACTGTGACTGTTGTGCATGCGTGCATCTTGTGGGTGTCTGTTGCACCCGTGTGGGTCACACACCTGTGTGTCCATACCTGTGCGTGCTGCAGCGAGTGTGCTTGCTGGCACGTGTACGCACACATGTATGCATGCAAACCTGTACACTTATCCCTGTATAGTTAGGGGTGTGTACACATGTAGCTGTACATTTGCATCCATGTCTGTGGGCATCTACATGTGTGTGCAAACCTCCATGCCTGTGTATGTGTGTCTGCACATGTATGGGCACATGTGTACCCGTGTATGGGTACGTGGGTGCATGTGAACATGCGTGTACCAGGTGTGGCTGCATGTACTGATACACATGTACCCATAAATACACATGCGTGTGCATGTTTCCCCATACCCATGCGCATGTGCACATGTGTATGCAGCCAATGCACGCCCCCACATCCCAGGCCAGATGTTTCCAGTAATGCATGACGAGTGCGCCAGTGGCCACCCCTTGCTTGGCCTCTCGCCGAGGCCTCCCTTCCCTCCCCTCTCCTTCCTGATGGGCTTCCCACGTGCTGCGATGGGTGCCTGCTCTCCAGCACCCTGTCCTGCTCCCTGAATCCCTTCCAGTTCCTGCACCTTGGGGCCTTGGCACTGCACCCTGCGTCTTCAGGAAGGAGCTGTTGGGGAGCGTGGCAGGAGTGCAGCCCAGCACCCCAAGTGCAGCAACAGCACAGCCCTTCCCACATCCCGTTAAGAATCCTTTCCGCCTCCACAGCCCTGCACACCATCCCAGGGCTGAGCTCCCAGTGTTCCAACCAACTTGGGAAGCATCCCTTACCTGTCTCTCCACGGATCCCTGCTGTCCCTGAGGGTTGCTGCCTGGTTAGGGAAATCCTCCACAGGGAGGGGGTAGAGGTGGGGGCAATGATGGGGTTGGTGCCCCGGGTGTCTGTCCAGACCCCACTGCAGCAGTGTCACCAGCGTGCTGGGGCAGGATGGGAGATGGCTCCAGCGCAGTCAGGCACCGACACTGCTTTCATTTTGTAAGTGGTAAAGCCAGAGTCAGGGCTCCCACAGCAGGAAGGGGAAGGCAGCAGCGAAACCGGTGGGTGCTCAGGTCCTCCCACACCCTCTCAGCACCTATGCATGGCTGCTCTGCACAAGGAGCCAGGTTGCTCGCTAGCTCCCTTGCTCCCGGCTGCGTGTGGCCTCACATTCCACCCTGCAGCCCAAATCTGGCACCCAGAACCTGAACCCAGCATCCCACACCCAGTGTCTTGTGTCAGAGCCAGAACTCGGCTGCAGCCCTCACCCCTGCCCCAGGATCAGGGCTTCAGAGAGGAGCTGCCAGCTGTGGAGTTGCAGACTTGATCCTTAAGGGATATATTTCCATTGATGAAACTTGTACTTTCAAACACCCTTCTTAGGATCTCTCTCACTTTCTATGCATCTCCTCTGTGCTCTCAACGTGGGGGAAGAGCAGGAGGGGCCCTGCAGCCCCAAGTGGGTTAGCGAGGGGCTGCTCCTTCCCCCCTTCAACCTCTGAGATGCTGCAGCATCTTCTAGCACCCTACATCTGTGTGCAAATGCCTGCTTCCCAGGAGCCTAGCTGCTTTGTGCCGCCCATGGCTTTGGTCATGGTCCTACCACGCCAGTCAGGACTTTCCTGGGCTCTCCTGGTGCCCAGAGGCGCAGCAGGAGCAGAGGCCAAATGTGATCTGTGGGATGGGGGGCTGCAGTGCCAAAGGGGTTTAGGAGAGGTGCTCCAGCCTGTACTTGTGCCCCCTTCAGCCCTCTCTTCCCATCTGGTAGCAATCATCCCCCCATTCCCCATCTTGGAGCACTTGTCTTCTTCCTTCCTCATATCCCTCCCTTAGGCTGGCAGGTGTCACGCTGTCCCCCAAATCCTCACATGGTGGTGGGGCTGATGCCACAGCACCCTTACCCCAGTGCCATTCAAATCTGTGAGGTTGGAAGCTTCCACCTCTGCAGGCAGGTGCAGCAACCTCCTGGCGTCAGTGCCATCTCTGTGGGGGACATGGGTCAATATGCGAGTGGCACCGCTGCCTAGGCAGCACAGCCTCTCCTCTCCTATCTCCACGGGTGCTGTTGCCTGGGAAACCATGGGCAAATGCGGGCAGGGATCCAGAGGGGTGAAGGGTGGGGAGGAAATGCCAGCTCCCAGCACCTGCGGGAGGGATGGGCTGGCTGAAACACCAGCGATCTCTGAAGATTTCCCACGCACCAGGCCTGCAGCACAGGCTTGTGGTAATCCCCAAGTGGTTGAAGCCCTGATGTGGTCCAGAGCTTGTCCTTGAGTTCAGGCGTGCATCAAATGCAGCAGGATTTAATGCTGTCCCTGCTGTGTGCCTGACATGGAGGTTGGCTCTCCACCTCCCCAGACAGACCCTGGGGTTGTGTCCCAAGCACTTCCTGAGCACCGTGAGCCCCAGGGCTGCTGGGTCTGGATCTGGACCTGGCCTTGAGGTCTCCCTGCAGTGGGATGCTGCATGCAGAACTGGGGCCTCCTTACCCACCCCACATGGAATGACAGCTCCAGTGCTTGCGTGTATCCTGGGGTAGGAGGAGGCAGGGGAAGGTTAAAGTTCAGCTTTGGCATGATGGTACATCACCAAAATCAACCAGTTTTCTTTTGGAGGCAGCTTACAGCTCTCCAGGCTGCAGGTCAGCCCCAAAGGGCATCAGGGTGCCTGAGGAGATGCAGAGACTGGGAGACCACACACTCTGGAGTGGCCCTCATCCCGGTCCCCCAACTTCCCACCTGAGCACTGGAGCCTGGAAAGGGAGTGAGCTAGTGGGGAACAACCTCTGCCTTCAGGATGGGAGTAATGGGCTGGCTGTGCCCACTCTGGGGATTCCACAGCTGGCCCCATATTATCAGGAAGGGTGTTGCAAGAGGAGCAGCAGAAGTGCCACAGAAGAGCCACCAGCTCATGTTTTGTCCTCTCAGCTTTCCCATCTTTCTTTTCTCTCTGGCATGTCATCTCCATCCTGCCTGACTCGTGGGGAACTGGACCGTTCTATGACAGCATGTCATCTCCTGCCCCAAAGCACCCATTAGGGTATCAAAGCTCTTGGAAAGCCCCCAAAATTGTCCCTGATTTGCCAGCAATTTGAAGCCACCTCGTGAGAACTACCTTGCTCCCCTGCAGAGATCTGGTGTGTTTGCAATGCTGTGAGGGCAGTGCCATGCTCCTGCTCTGGCACCCCTCTGCGTCCTGGGACCCCTGTCCCTGCTGTGCCAAGGGCTGCCCTTCCCCCAGCCCTGCCCCAGGCTTTACCAGCAGCTCACACCCTCTCCAGCTCCACTGAGCACCCACAGCGTGGGCGAGTGCCAGGACAGGCAAGTGACATCGGGAGGAAATGCCACAGGCATCATTGCTCCTGGTCACAGGGAGCTGCATCCCCAGCAGCCACAGCTCCTGGGGACTTTCCACTCCCGTGCCTGCGTGCCTGCCAATGACCTGGGAAAATTACCTCACGGAGTATCCAGACAGCCTGGGGGAAGCTCTGGCTTGGATGGGCAGCAAGATGGGTGTGGATGCCCAGGGGACAGCAGCC
Organism: Eulacestoma nigropectus; assembly: GCA_013397775.1. Taxonomy (NCBI): domain Eukaryota; kingdom Metazoa; phylum Chordata; class Aves; order Passeriformes; genus Eulacestoma; species Eulacestoma nigropectus. The sequence goes on along the minus strand of VZTE01005518.1, from coordinate 5,346,582 downwards.
ACAGGGGTTGAAGCCGGGCCCCTACACTGCCCCATTGTGCCTTCCCTGGAGCTTTCTTTGGCGACACACACAGCACCCAGCTCATAACACAGGGCTTGTGTTTAACACCATGGTTACGTGTGGCTGGAGGGGACAGTCTTGGGTACAGACAAGGATTTCACTGCTGGGAGCTCATACTTTGGCTTCAGGTCCCAAGGCTGTTGTTCCTCCCTCTGCCCTGGTCACACCTGTCTGGGAGGCACAGAGCCATCTGGATGGGTTCAGCATCACCCAGGTCAGCCCTGCCCTGAGCTGCCTCATCCCTGGAACCTGGCTCTCCCCCAGGTGTGGGGGACAACAGGGTGCTGGGACCCTTGTGGGAAGCGTGTCCACCCCTCCTAATGCTGAGGAGGGCAGCACCCAGGTCCCTGCCCCAGTGCACTGTGCTGCAGAGAGCATGACAGCTGGGGTGCCTTGGGCTGCCCAAAATAGCTGTCCCTGGTCCCCCTCTCCCTGGCCGCTGGGAGCTATCCCATGACAGCGCCCCATGGATCTGGAGCAGCTGGAAGTGATCACTGTAATGCTCAGCCTGCCACCCACGGGCTGCAGAGCACCCTGGGCTGGGACAAGCATTGCCACAGGGCCTGTCTCCTTACCATGCCCCGATGCACCCTTGGGCACTCTGTCTGGGGAGGGTGTGTGGCTGCAGCCTTGGGCCTTGTCAAGCCCACCTTTGCCCCCCAGACAGGGATAGCTGGTGCCTGGAGCTTCAGCAGGGCTTGCAGAAATGCTCCCAGCTCCTGTTGCAACTTGGCAGCCAGCCACATGCTGCAGGGTGCACAACCCCACATCCCCCAACCCCCATTCCCTTCCCCATCTCGTTCCCCTTTTGCCTCAGGCACCTTCCTCTCCCTGGCCTGGCCAGCTGGCTCTTGGGTCCTGGCAAAAGAGGGTGGCATTGCTGCCCTGCCCAGGGCTGGTGCTGTGTCCCTAGGGAGTGGTGGGCAGGCAGGGCCCCAGGCATAAATCACACCTGGCTGCTGAGGCTGGGCTGGGCAGCATCCCTGGGGTAGTGGTACTCCCGCAGAGAACGGGTTGAGGGACAAGGGACAATGGCTGCTGCAGCATGGCAAAGCAGCAGCCACTACTTGCCCTCATACGACATTTGCCAGTCGTGCAAGTCCCTGGAGAGAGGCCCCAAGGCCATCTCCTTTGCATCCTCAAGGGCAGTGAGGAGGACGAGGTGCTATCCACCCAGCTTACCCGGCAGTCCTCCACCCTGAATGACACGGGTTTCAGTTCCCTTTGGGGCAAGATCATGACATTTCTCCTTACCCAACCTCTGACTTCTGCTGAAATTCCCTTCGGGGAAATCAGCCAAGCAACCCCATGGAGGAGGGACGCACAATGGTATCATTGGGGCAGGAGCCCTAGGAAACAGCCCATCCCCCTGCAGCTCTGGCAGGCTTCAGCCAGGGTGCTGCTGTGGTCCTGGGCAGGAGGAGTTAGTGACCCATGTACCAGCAAGCCTGCACAGGCCCAGACCTATGCTGTGGGCATCTCTTGGCTCTGGGCTAAGCTCATCCAGGTTAGAAACCAGGCTGTAACAGAGGTGTCTGCAGGGAGCTCATACCTGGTACCTGCCATGTGCGTATCTGTGCCTTTATCTGAAACAGCAGTAAGAAGTTCTCATATCAGAGTCTTTCTTTTTGGCTGTAAAGTACTGAATAGAGCTGTTTTCTTCTAAGGAAGTCCTATAATAGCTCTGATGACTAAACTGGAATAACCCTTTCTACCGACAGGGCCTGAATGGTGTACTGTGTGTGGACTGGAGGTCTGTTTGATGCTGGGCCACTCAGGGTTCCTGCATGTCAGGGGATCTAAGATTATCTATAGTAGTCACTTTATAATGTGAGCTCTATTAAATAGCATTTTAAATGTCACTTACAGAATCTGAGTACCTTTCTCACTGGAATCATGGCAATCCAGCACCTTCTGGGGCAAAAAGGACACCAACTGCGTTAGGAGTGGAAGTCTCAGAGCGGGAGGGGGCTGCTGGAGGGCTCCATGGTTGGAGCCCATGGACCCCGGGACAGGCAATTTTAAATAGAATTCTTGGTGCCGGCAGAGATGAGGGGGTTCTACGGCTGCTGCCAGCAGGCACGTCCAGACCTGAACGCTGAGGACCCCCTAAGCGGCTGGGGGGGAATCTCCCCAGCACATACCACAGAGATGGAGGCAGCTATGCTACATGGACAGAGCTCAGGCGGGACACAACCTTGCTCAGTGAGGGTCACCTCTCTGCCCTCCTGTCCCGCAGCTCGCCCCATTCTGTGCAGAGGACCCCGGGGGACCTGGAGATGCTGAGCCCTCACGCTCAGGGGCAGAGGTGCCGGGGCCCGAAGGGGAGCTGCCGGCAGAAGGAGGAGGAGGAGGCGGAGCGGGGCCGGGAAGGAGCCGCGCTCCCTCTGCGGACAGCTGCTGCTCACTGCAGCCGCCGGCAAAGCAGCGGGTCCCCGATCCTGCCTGGCTCCTACGGCTCCCTCGGGGGTACTGTCCCCCACGGGCGGTGGGCACAGCCCGGCGTGGGTCCCTTAGCCCTCGCTGCTGGTATAAGGTACAAGGGTTGTCTCCCTCTGGGGTGTGTCCCACTCCTGGTGTGTGCCGGTGCTGCCGAGCACCCCGTAACCACAACGGCTCATGTCTCCCTGTGGAGAGCTTGCAGGAGCTCCACATGTAAAGCTGGAGCGGGGGAGAGCAGATAAAATCAGATATCACAGCAGATAAAATCCAGATATCCCTGCTGAGAGTGTCCCCAAGTCTGAAAACAAGCTCTGGAATGTCTGAAGACAGGGATAAGCAGCCTCCGGGCAAGGCCAGGCTCTGCCATGCAGAGCTGCCTGTCCTGGGGACACTCACCCCAGCAAGCTCCACCGTGCAGCTTTGCAGCTGTTAATGTGACTTGGCAGCAGTAAGGGAAGCAGGGGACAGAGGGGACAGCTGGAAAAGATTGAGGAGGATGGCCCAGGCCTGGGGACCAGGCGGGTACATGGTCCCCACGGCGGGGGGTGAGATGCTGGAGAGATGAGCAGGCAGGTACTGTTCAGGCTGGCCAGCCCTAAGCTCCCACTGCTCAGAGACAGAGTCGTTTAGGACTTCTTTTGATCTGTGAGGCAGGGATTTTAGGACAAGCTGGAGGTAAAAGGCTTGGTGTCAGAGTAGAATGAAGTGCAGCACATTTATGGAAAGACACAGGGCTGGCTGTCTTAGCTGTCAAGGACAATCACAGGCTGGTGGGCATCGCATTTGTCCTGGAGAAACAGCAGAGTTTGAGATGGGAGCTAATTAACAAAGACTGAGTGGGTAGGGATCCTAATGCACGTTGCCTTTGCCTCGTGTAAACTCGACCTCGCTTGTCCAAAACTATTGAGTCCCTTTCCAAGACAAGGAATTAACTTGTTAAAGGCACTGGGCAGACCAGCAAGGAGTCTGGTAAGATGAGCACGGTGGCACGTCCACACAGCACAGGGCTGCAAGTGCTGAAGGGTGCTCGGCTGAGTCCTGTGCTCGGTCCATGGCACTGCACAGAGGGTCCACATGGGACATGGGGCAGCAGGTCTGTGGGTGCCTGGACGCTGCTCTGTGCTTCACTGCAGGGCAGGAGAAATGCCAAACCTCTTCTCTCCAGACGATGCTGTAGCAACGAGGACAGAGCGACACGTGGAGCAGCCGGAAACTGTGGGAACAAAACGCTGCATTTCACCCAAAGCTGGGGGAAGGGGAAGAGGGGGGCAGGGGGCCTGGCTGTCAGGGGACAGTGCTGCCTCGGCGCTGAGCGACCTCAAACCCCGGAGCTCCGACAGCCGGCAGCGGCCGCGGCAAGTGCCGGGTGTCCCGCTGCCGGCAGAGGGAGGCAGACACCGCGGCGGCGGCGGGGGATGCTCCGCACGGCCACGCCGGCCCGGCACCGGTGGCCGGAGGGGCAGGAGCGCAGGGGCTCAGCCGGCTCAGTCGGGCCCCACAGCGTGCCCCACGGCCCCGGGCTGCTCCGAGCCCACCCGGCTGAGCTCCGGGCTGTAATTTCGGGATGTAGCCCCAAGATTGTTTCAGACCCCACAACCAGGCTCACATGGCCCTGACCACAGGGATAGGAAGGTGTCAGTTTGTGTCAGAGGAGGTATGGACCTGCCCTGGTGGCACTGGGGTCCTCACTGCGTGGGCACGGAGCCTGCGCCATCGTCCTTGGGAGCCCTGTCCCTCTGGGGTGCAGCCTCATCCTGTCTTCATGAGAAGTGCTGCTGTCCCCACAGCCATGCTCCTGTGCCTCGCACCCCACAGTGGGTGTCAGCCCTGGGGGTGGCAGTCTGGGGCACAGCTGGTGCCGCTGGTGTACCCACTGCCTGAGTTGGTGTGCCAGCTCAGACTGCACCGGGAGCTCCCCACGGCCGTCAGCACTGGATGGTGCCTGGGTGTGTCCCCAGCTAAATTTAAAGGACTTTGCGATATAAATATCCTCAGTCATAAATAAACGGAGGCTAGATGTTTATCGGGGCCTTCCTGGCAGCCCCGATCCAACATGCCGGGCACCCTGCACAGTCTCTGCGGTCCTCCCCAGGCTGCCCTCTCTGCCAGCAGCACAGCTGGGTCCTGCACAGCCCTACAGGGACACGGGCACAGGGTGCTGCCCCACACCATGGCCCTGCTCTGATCCCACCAGGCCCCCAGTGGTAAAGATCCAGCGGATCTCCTGCGGAGATGCCGACTCCTGCAGTTTGCTGGTGGGAGTGGGGATGGCCCCAGGCCCTGTGCTGTCACCTGCCACCAGCCCTGTTTTCCTGGAGCCTTGGGAACAGGTCTGTGTAGGGACACAGAGGGCTGGGGTTGGCATCCTGGAAGCTGCTGTGGCTGGTGTGGGGACTGCTGTAGGGACCTCTGCCACCAGTGCTGGAGCCCTGGGGACCCTGAGGCATCCTGGGCCTAGCTCCAGTGGAGTGTCCCTGGGCTCTGTTGGCACTGCCCTTTGGAGACTGACCACCATGGGACCACCACTGCCACCATTAGTGGTGAGGCCTGGACCAAAATGGGGGAAGGAACCAGACTATAATGTGGGGTGGAGTTCAAGGTGTTGTGGGGGAGCCAGGAACACATGAATGGGAGGTGAGGACCAGCCAGGGCGGCAGGAGCAGCCCCTCAGCAGTGGCAGAAGGCTCCCATGGGCTCAGCACCCATGTTTCTCGTAGTTGTTCCTGGTCTACGCATTTCCAGCCCCTGTCCTGCATCCTGCATGTCTCAGGATGTCCCACTGTTCACTTCCATGGTGCTCACCAACCTGCCTGAGCTGTGCTGTACAGCCCTCCTACCCACAGCTCCCATCATGAGGCCTCTGAAACCCTCCTGTTGCACGCAGGGGCTGGAGCATCCCTCTACAAGAGCCAGCAGCTTCTCTGCACCCCACAGCTGTGCCAGGAGCAGGGACCGAGCTGGAGAGGGATGCTCTAAAGGAGATGCTGCTCAAGTCAAGCCCCATTGAGCTGTACCATGGGGTGGTGTCAAGGTTTAATCCCAGCCGGCAACTAAGTACCACACAACTGCTTGTTCACTTTCCCTTCCCACTCCTCCACTAATGGCATGGGGAGGAGAATCAGGAAAGAAAATAAAATAGAACTCATGGGTTGTGATAAGAACATAAGCCTGTGGGTATGCTGAGCTGTCAGCAGGTTGGCTGCACCTTGCAGAGGTGTGAGGGGAAACCTCTGGCACATCCGCTCCTGGTAAAAGGTCAACAGAATTTGCCCAGAGCTGGTCCCCAGCACTTTCAAACTGTTCCTGGCCAGCTCAGATCCATCCTCCTCACCATCTGCAGCCCAAGGTTAATGAGTACCTCCAGGGTACACAACTGGAGGGTCATTAAACAGCAGTCGAACAAGATGGGGCTGCCAGCAGCACTCGAACAAAGAGGGCTGATTCACTGTTTGCCCTGCAACAATATTTACCATGGCCGGGAGTGAGGGAATGTTTGTGCGGGACAGGACAGCGAGGCGACACGGGGACCGGCAGGGGAGTGTGACAGTGCCGGGTAGAGGACTGCTCACACTGCTGCAGTCCTGCCCACTGCAGACAGAGTGCCTGGCAAGGCCACCTGTGCCCTCGGCTCAACAGGGTGTCCCTGTGTCCTCCTGGTGTGTCTGTCCACCCTGGGGAGCCAAAGCCACCTTAATGGGTGCCCAACCTTCCCCATACCAGCAGCCTGCTCCAGCATCCTTGCTAGCATGTTGTCCTCATCATCTCAGCCTGTTTCCCAGCGAGGCGGGGAGCTAGGGACAAGGACAACAGGGATGGATGTACCTGGCTGAAGGTGGGGAAAATCCTCCCCCAGGAGACCCCAGTGTGAGGCTGCTTGTGGCTCAAGTGTGGCTGAGAGGGATGCTGTGGGGGAACCTGTGCCTTCACTGATCCTCATCTGTCTCCTTTGCTGTCCCCAGAAAGCCAGTGCTTTCAGGGTTGATTGCTGATCAGCTCACTACCTAATTAGCCCTGACTGAAGATGTCACGTGCGCAGCCAGTATGCTCATGCTCAGACATTCGTGTACACACACACACACACACACACACACACACACGTCAGTGTGTACTCAGCAGCCTGAAGGCCAGGACACCCGTAGAGGAACGCGCTGCCTCTCCTGGGAGATGCTAAGACACGAGAGGTGTTCAGCAAAGACGCCGCTTCATGCCAGGGCCTGCCACGCAGCCAGCTTCCCTAACACAGCCGTGATGGGCTGGGGCACGCAGGCCATACCCTCCCCATGAGCCCTCCAGCCGCTCTGGCTCCCAGCCCTCTCAGCTCTGCCTGGCACAGCCTTTTTCCAAAGTAGTGCATATACCGCACCTTGCTGGGGCCTCCAAGCACCCCACCAGGATCAAGCCCCCACCCGTATACCCTGACGGCAGCTGCTGGTTCCAAGCTGTTGGTGGCCAGTAGCTGGTGGGATCGGGAAGCACCCTCCAGCTCATTCCAGCACGTGCACCCGGCAGAGGGGCAGTGCTGGCTGTGGTGGGTGTGCATGTTCAGCTGCAGGGTGGGTGAGCAGCTGGCACCAACCCCAGCTTCCTTCCCAGCATCCCATCAGAGAGTCAGGACTCGAGTCTGTGGGGCAGAGGGGACCCATGCAGATACAGCAGCGCTGCGGGTGTCCTGCCTGTGCAGCCTCACAGTGCAGCAACTCACCTGCACATCCCTCCCTATCCCTCTGGGCCCTGCAGCCTCCTGGGCTGAGGGTGGAGGGGGGCAGATTCCTTTCCAGGTGGAAGATTTCTCTCCTCAGGAGCAGTGAATTATCCCCAGCCTGTCGCACGCAATCCGTCTGCCTCTCCGCTCTCCTGCTTGCCAGGTTGCAGGCACGGCACCTGCCCCATGTGCTGGCTGCACCAGGGTCCCACCGCAGGGTCCTGCCGCTGCACACCATGTCCAGCCTGGGTTCCCCATGTCCTTGCAGTCTCACAGGGTGCAAGACCCCAGCAGGGCTGAAGTATGTCCAAGCACTGGCTGTGTGACCTTGGCTGAAGTGGGGACCCACAGCTCCATCCCCCAAGGCCTGAGAGCACCCTCAGCATGCACAGGAGTGGGAGCCACTCCTACTCCTCTCCCTGCACTGTCCTGGGCTCTTCCAAGTACAAAACCCAGCTCAGCCCACGCAAGAACCAGACCCTGTTCCTGGCTCCCAGCAGCCATGGGCTCCAATGTGTCTCCCAAACAGTGCTGCCTGATGTGTCCTCATGCTGGCCCCTGCACAGGTGACCAGCATGGGGGACAGCTGGCCTCGTGTGCCTCTGCAGCCCGCGGTGCTCTGGCCCAGGGCTGAAGTGAGTTGGAGCCTGCTGTCCAGGCATCTATTCCATCCTGGGTACACCCTGGCCACTAGAAATGTGGTGTCCCAAGACAGGACCTGATGGCTGGATGAGTTGCCCAGCTGGGACCAGGATCCTCAGGCCTGGGGGTGACAGTGCTGGATGTCCCTGCAGGTGACACACTGGGGCTGGGCAGTTGAACAGGAGCCAAGACTCCTGGGTCCCCAGCCAGGCTCCAGCAGCTGAGGCATCCCCTTAGCAGGACACTACAGATGAGTGGGAACAGCCAGGACTTGCTGAGTTCAGCCTTTTGGTACCCACTCTTTGCCTGGGGCATCCTCATCCCCCTGCCTCTGTTGGGGGCAGGAGCTGAGGGGACAGAAGCCTGTCATTACCTGGCCCAGGGAAACCTCCTGTGCCCAGAGCCAGCCCCCTGCCCTGCTAATCACATTCCCCTCATTAGCCAGCTCTCATTCAGCCCTGATGAAGGGGAACAGCAGGGGATCCAATTAGAGACAAAATGACAGGCCAGAGCAGGGATCCTGCTCTACCTGTCCTGGCCCCAGGCAAGCATCACTCATGGGGTGAAGGCTCTGGTGGGACAATGTGGGGGACAACAGGAACGTGGTGAGTTTGTTTGGGTCTTAGTGTCCAGCACCCTTACTCTGGACACTGATCTGATGGCACTGGAGCCAGGACATGGGTCGCAGGTGCTGCCCACATGCTGCTTCAGGGAATCTGCACATCCCTGTATGTGTGTGCCAGGGATGTACAGCCCTGTGCATAGGTGTGCCAGGCTCTGACATCCTCAGGAATAGGTTCCTCCAGTGATGTAAATTGCTGCCATCCCTTCTGGGGTAATGCACCTGGCTTCCTTACACCACAGCAGGCCCCTGTCACTGGCTGCCATGGGAGACCTGCACCCCAGATAGGCACTAAGGGTGCAGCCTGGCCCTTACCAGAGTCTCATCCCTGCACCTCCACCCTACTGCCCTGTGGGGTCCGCAAGGTCCTTTGGGTGTCTCCAACATGGCCCTCCCCCAAGCCATTCCCCAGGATACTTGTGAGGCTGGATGGGACCAGGCAAGCTGGACATATCCTGGCTCTGCTAGGGCACCCAGACTTGTCAATAGCCCTGAAGTCTGGGTCCCTATGGCTGGTGCATCCTCAACCTCCAGTTGCCAGCCAGGAGAAGATACAGGGCACGCTGCAGGAGCCCAGGTTGGGAAGGGTTACAACCGCAGAAGGACAAGGTTCCCAGCACCTTCCCAGCAGGAACTACGGCTCATTAACCAGATGTCTATGGCAGGGATGGGAGGGACTTCAAGCCTCTGGGCACTGAGGGGCTCTATCCCTCCTGATCTGGCCTTGCTTGCCAGGGAGGAGACCCTGACTCAGCAGTGGGGCTGGTCAGCCCCACTCCTCCATACCTTGGGCTGAGCCAGTGATCCCCACTTCATTTCCCTCCTGCCCCTCGAGCCCTGTGCAGTGTCTGGTGGGACACCACAGCCAAGGGGCTCCTGGAAACTCCAGGGATGAAGGAAGCCCTTCTGTCCCTCCAATGGGGGTGCAGGCCCTGGGTCTGGCAGGGTACCAGAGGGGACTTCTAGCCTGGGGGTCCCTCTGGCTCCCTGCAGGGGGATCGCCCTGCCAGGACCATGTTCCTGCCAGGAAGAGCTGTGGGTAATTACAGACCCTGGAAGCAATGCTAATCACAGGCTGTGGGAATAAATGGAACAGGTCTGAGTGCCTGAGGGCCTGCACTTCCCCTGCCCCAGCCAAGAGCCCGTGTGGCCAGGAGGGCACAGAACCACAGCCTAGCATGGCTTGGGGGGCATGTGCCCAGGGCTGTCCCCTGGCTGTTGGGGACACTGAAATGGGTCTGGCATTACCACAGTGTCTGAGCTGCACATTCCAGCTCTCCCCAAAGGATGCTCTGGCAGTGTGTGGGGTTGGGCAGCACTGATGGCTCAGTGCCCACAGCTTCTGTGGGGCTTAACCCAACATGTCTTTTCTGCCACACTCTCTGCTTCAGTTTCCCCATGTGCAGAAGGAGGGGTGGGCGAGCAGGCGTGTGAGCTGTCCTGCTGCCAGGGTAGGAGCAGTGGCATGGCCAGAGTTCCTCTGGGCAGGCTGCAGGGACAGCAAGGCAGAGCAGGGCTCAGCATGGCAAGCGGCTTCCACGAGCCTGCCTGTGGCCATGGCTACACCCTCTGCTCAAAACTGCATCCTTACCCCCGGCATGGAGCTGTGCATGGCTCCGGGCAAGGAAGGGATTTTCCATAGGCTATGTGAGATCTGGCCTCTCCCCAAGGCCGAGCATCCCCATATGGCCGGTACCATCCAGCACAGTGGGAGGGAGAGCCAAGCTCGCTGGAGCTGTTCCAGCCCAACTCTGCCTGCCCAGCTCCCGGCCCCGGGCAGCCCCTGCCCTCCTGCCCAGCCCTGGGCACGTCTCCCCAGGCTCCAGCACCGGAGGTGTCCGTGGCCACCAGCACTGCTCCTCCCGGCACGTCCTAAAGCCACAGCGGCGAACGAGCGGCGCCTGCGCTGCCCGCCCGGGCCTGACTCGCCCAGCCAGTCCAGCCGCCCCAGCCGCCCGGCAGCTCTGTCCCCGTGCCTCCCGCCCTGCCGTGACTCAGTGCCCGCCCGCAGCCAGCGCTCCAGCCCCGCTGCCTCACCGCCCGCTCAAACCACCCAGGCAGGGAGCTGGTCAGCGCTGGGGAGGGATTCTGAAGTCAGGGCACGGAGGTGGAAAGACAGGGCAGGAGCCAAGGAGATGTGTTGCCCCAGCTTGGTGTTCCAGGAACTTGTCCGTCCGGATGGGGAAGAGGAAGGTGCCAAGCAACCATCCGGGAAATCGCAGCAAGACCCAACATGACTGGCCTGACAGGCTGGGAAACAGCCGGAAAGAGACAGCCTGGCCCCTGTGTCACGGCTTGGAGCCACCGCTGTGGGGAGAGGCACCAGGAAGGGCTCAGGGCTGTTCCCCAGCCACCTGCTTGCACGAGAGCTCACTGGCTGCTGGCACCAAATGAGCCAGCGGTGCTCCCCGGCACACTGCTGAGTGCTGGGAGCTGCTGCCGTGGACACTTGCACGTGTTTGTGTGTGGCACAGGTGGGCAGACACACACCTGGCATCATGTGCACCACGGGCCACGTGTACACACCCACCACCCACACGCACAGCTCCTACGCCCCCCTCTACACTGTCCTCCCCAGGAGCGAGGCACATGCCTGGACATATATCCCACGGGCCTGTACAGGCCTCTGCACACCCCTCCAGACTTGCTGTGTGTACATCAGTATCCCACACACACATCTGCACCACATAAATTCCCCCCTGGGAATGCGTGTGCTCCCCTCACACGCATGCACACCCTGCACACGTATATACACGCCTGCATGTGCCTACACATGCATACGTCACGTACACAGCCCCCATATCTGTGCATGCCTGGGTGAGCCCAGACCCCACGCCAGGTATCCCCCCACATTCCCCACACCCCTCACACATGCAAACCCCTGTGTGCCCACTCACCAGCCCCCTTCACCTCAAACCTTCCCTGGCCACATGGGCTCAGTTTGGGCTCGTGTGTGCCTGCACATCACATGGGGATAAGGACATATGGCCCACCACCATGGACACCCACAGACCACACAGACTCCTGCCACACATCCCCACGCTCCTGTACATCCTGCACTCACACTGATTCCCCTCCTGGCTGCTCCCCCAGAGGTTGTCTCACTGTGAGGCTGGTAGGGTGCTATGGTGTGCTGATCACCCAGACTCCTCCACCCATGCGGCCACCCTGGGCTCAGCCATGGCTTGGCAAAGTCACTGCACACACTGGCACTGGTGTGAGCCAAGGGCCCCACGGCAGGGTGGGAATCACTGCTGGGGGTCACACATCGCTCTGGTGCTGGGTCTTGGCAACCCCTGGCATACTTGTGCCAGGCTCCACAGTGGATTGAAGAGACAGGTGATGGGAGAGGCATGTGCGCTCCTTGCTGACAGTGAGCCATCCTGAGGTGTTGCCAGGGGGTTGTGGGTGGGAGCCCCACATACCTCTCCCTCTGCACCCCATCCCCACAGCCAGCACCCAGTGCCCCCAGTCAAATGCTTCCCACGTGCCTGAGCTCTGGTCATGGCTACTTTTGCAAATGCCAGTCCAGGCTCAGGGCTGGGGGGGTGGCACTGCTGCATGTCTGGATGGGGCATGGGACAGTGCACATGGAGCTGAGCAGGGGCTGGGGCCGGGGCAGGCTGGCTGCCAGCAGGGTGAGGTTGCTGGCAGCACTGCTGCACTCTTCGAAAGAGTCAAGCACCATGGTGAGCCAGGACAGGAGGCAGCAGGAGGTCAGTGATGCAGTGCCTGGAGCTGGGGAGCTGGGGAGTGGTGGCAGAGGATGCAAACACCTTCCTTGGGATGCTTGGAGCAAAGGGTACAGAGGTGGGTGCTCCCATGGGGCACAGGACCTCCAGCACCAAAGCTTCCCCAGGGCAAGGCAGGGGCATTTGCGCAGTTCTCCTGGGGTCATGGGTGGGAAACTCATTTCTGAGGCAGGGGAGAGTGCCCTGGAGAAAACACACACAGATAGGTGCTCATCACCTTGCGTGGAGCCATGCACAGCCACTGGAGCCAGCACAGACTGCTGGCACAGCCAGCCACAGGTACAGGTTTTGGCAGCAGAGGTGTCGATGACTCAGAGTGGGGCAGAATGTGGAAAATGCAGCCTGGCCGCAATGCCACGTGAGGTGCAGGCAGGGCTGGGCCTGCCAGCGGCCGGGCTCCAGCGCCGCGTGCGCCGCGCCGGGTGATGGATGCGCGGCCGGGGCAGCGAGGGCGCCTGCTGACGAGGCACCGCCAGGGCCCTCATTACCTGCGTGGGCCATGAGGACGGGCTCAGCTCCCCTCCTCCGCAGCGTTGAGCAAGCCTGCGGGAAGCTGGCATGGTGCGGCTGCCCACACACCCCACAGCAACAACCGGCCGGGATGCTTTGGGAGCCCAGGGGCCACCAACAAAGCCCTGGCCCACTGCAGCCCTGCGCTGGAGGTAGTGGTGGGTGGCAGCTCCAATGGTGATCACCAGCACGTGGGCTGGGTGAACTGATGCTGCCTGGCCTTGGAGGGTGGTCAGGTGTGGAGAATAGGGACCCTAGCTCTATGTTTTTGTCCCCCCCTGTGATGTACCACTGCCCTGGTGCCCATGGATGCTGTCTGTATCCACACTGCCCTGTGGTACCCCAGCCCAGCCCTCCGCTGGTGTATTAGCACCCAAACAGACATCAAGCTGCTGGAAGAAGCTGCCCAGGGACAGCCCAGGGACCCTTCAGTCCTCCCTGGGTGCCATTTGGAGGTGGCATGATCTGTTCTCTGATCCCAGGTGCCTCCAACCACCCCAGGACAGGCAAAGAATGGCCCTGGAGACCAGCTATTGCTGGCAAGACCAGAAGCACTGGCATTTGCAGGTGATGTTGCCTTCAGCCAGGGATGGAGACGGCAGCAGCTCCTGGGTGGCCAAATTCTTCACCTAGGGCAGAGCTTGCGAATCCCTCTGGGCAGGGCCAGTGCGTGTCCGAAGGGAAGTGGCCAAGGGATTTAATGCTGCAGGGAGAGGAAAATGCTGCAGAGAGGTGGATCCCAGACGGCGGCTTTCCTGAAGCATCTCGGGATCACAGACAAGACTTGGGCTGGCAGCAGGGATAGGAATGAGGCTGGCTACAATCCAATTAGCCATGGTGCTCAGTCACTGGGTCAAACGCCAGCTGAGTGAGGCCACTGACTTAGTGGCAGGGGCTGAATCCAGGCTGCAAAGTGCAAGGGGGTCTGTTGACATCTTCTCTTCTACTGAAGACTGGGCTGATGACCCCATCTTGGACAAGGGACAAGTCCTTGGGGTCCAGGTGGGGTGCACATAATGTCCAGAGATTGGATTTGAGGGGAACAGCCACGTGTCACTTGCCTGCTTGTCCTCTCCTAAGAAGGGACAATTTGAAGAAACAACAACCCAGGGGCAGAGGGGTTCAGGAACCAGGGAGCACTCCCAGTGGAGTGGTCTCAAGGCCATGGAGGTGTTTACAGGGAGGACTGGTTTGGATGTCTGGAAAAGGGGGTGAGAGTCAAGAGGTGAAGCTGTAGCTGGGCTAGGAACACCTGGGGGCAGAGAGCACCCTCTGGACCACAGGCAGTGAAAGGCGGGAGGGCAGGAAGCTGTGGGCTTAAAGTGACTCAGGTGCGAGTCACGGCCAAAGAAAAGGTGAGATGCTTGGATAAGAACCGCAGCTGACTCAGAGTTTCCACCTCTTCCAGAGGGTGACCACAGAGAATGGCCAGGGACCATTCGGTACCCCCTTTGCACGGAGGCAGTGTTGGGAGGAGGTGGCGATTGCACCCCATTGCCTTTGGGAACCCAAAGTCCAGATCCGTGGTGGGGAGCAGCACCCACCGATCCCCCAGGACCTCTATCCAGTGTCCGTTCCCGGGGGAATCCCAGCAGGAGCCCGGCAGCCTGGGAACCTGGGCTGAGAGCCCATACCTTCCTGGAGTGCCTAGGCAGAGGCTGTTTGAATTAAATAGGAGAGATTTCCCCCTTATTAGCAGGCTATTAATCACATTCAGGGTGGTTTTTTTTTTTTAAATTGAGCTGTTGCACAACAGGTTGAGTAACAGCCTAATAACAGGCTGTAAATCTCAGTTTGCTCTTGGGAGATTACAGATGTTAATAGCAGATAATGACCCACAACTCACGAGCTTCTCTTCTCCCCCACCTCTTTGATCCCTCTGCTCCTCCCCTCACTGTACCCAGCCTCCCAGCAGGGCTGCAGGGAGACCCCCAAAAATGCAAACCACCCTGTAATCTCGCCATCACCACCACCCAGCAGAGCTGGGGTCCAGCTTTCCACCCCTCACTGTCCACCCAGTTCCCACCAACCACAACTTCTCCTGCAGCTCCCAACAATCACCTGTGCTGTCACCCCACACTTCTGGATTTGGGGTCCTTGGCTCCGTGCGCTGGTTCACACAATGCCTCTTTAGCCATGGGGGTGCAGGGAGAAGCAAAGCATGGGGCCTCCAATTCCTTGTCTTTGGGTCAGTGCTCCTGCAGCCTGTGGGTCCTGGCCGGGAGCTCGGTGCCTGCAGGACTTGTGCAGGACAGTTGGGACAGGCAGGGCTTGGCCCCAGCCCCCAGCCTGCTCCTGCCAGACCCTGGGCATCATTCCATGTCCTCCCCGCTGCGATCAGCGTGGGGGGCCGAGCCTCATGCACACTCAGGGGCTGCTCTTGGACTTGCTGCCACCCTGGATGTGGCAGGACCAGAGCACATCACATGCTGTAGGAGACTGTTGCTCTGTAGGGACCCACTTGCTGCCACAGCAGCTGTGCAGGGGAGCTAAACTCCACTGAACCTCCTGGGGAGGGTTCCAAAGCCAGTCCCCTCCCCACCTCCTGCCTACTGCCTCACCCCTACCTGGCCCGTCTGCCCCTCCCAGACCCACAACCCCTTTCCCAAAATGGCAACTTACAACTGGGACACATCCACACGTGACTTTCCGTTCTCCCTGGATGCATGCAAACATTGCCTGCATCCTTCCCCCAGGATGCACACATTCCTACAAGCCCTGGGGCAGCGGGGTGAGGTGTTGGCTGAGCAGGGCTCAGCTTAGCCCCAGGTACTGCTCTGGGGATGGGAACAGTCCCAAAAGAACTCCCCCTCTCCTTGTCCCACGCACTGGTTGGGAGCAGGAGGATGGAAGGACCCTGTGAAAGGGACTGGGGATTCCCCCGAGAGGGTGGAAAAACAGGGAAAAAGGAATGGAGGATGACTTTCTTTTCCCCCTGTCCTGAATCTGGCACCACCAAGTCAGGGCACAGGAACAGGGTGCCAATGGTGCAGCCATGGCCACAGGGCGTGGGGTCCCCCAGCCTCAGGGGATATCCCCCATGGGTGACAGCCAGCCCTGCCAGCATTCTCCCAGCACCCCAAAGGATCTGGGCCCATGGAGGGAGCAGGGGCTGGCAATAGCAGTGGGATGGGTTGCAGGAGGAGTCACCCAGCAGGCAGGGCTGGTGAGGGTGGTGAGTCACTGCCAGCTTTCCCTGCCAGGGTGGGACTGCTGCAGCCACCCAGCATCCCGCTGGCTGCACTGGGAGCACCAAGCCACCAGCAGGCATGAAAAAACACCACCTTGCCCCAAGAGCTCCCCCCCAGCATGTGGCAGGGGGGGCTCTTGACCGTGCCGGGAACCTATCCCCGTCTCCAGCAGGCCAGATCAGACATGGCTCAGCCAGTGGTGAGGCCCCATCCCTTGTACAGGCACTTGAGGGCCCCCACCCTGCTCCTTGCCAAAGGGTGCAGACATTTGGAGGGTGCTGTGTGCCCCCGAGGCCAGGCAGACCCCAGAGCAAGTGCTCCTGCCACACTGTGTGTACCCAGGCGCTGTGTACACATCAGCACCATATGGCAACAGTCGCTGGCGCCACGAGCCGGGTATGGAGAAGGATGGGGAAGCAGCTGTGTTTGCCATGAGCGGTGACTGCTGGCCAGAAGCCACGGGCCAGCGCCCTGGACGGCACCGAGCCAGCGCAGCCAGCACCCCTGTGCCTCTGAGTAGGTGTCCTCACGTCCCTCCAGGAGCGCTGTGCTGTCCCCTCAGCAGACCTAGACTGCCGTAGACAGACCCTAGGAGAGCTGTAGCCAGGAGCCCATCCAGGCAGGGCATGGTCTCCAGTACCTGCTTGTGGCAAGGATTATGCAGTGACCCAAGAGGGCTCTAGGGTCTGCCTGAGCAGGAGGAGTAGGGCCACCAGCCCATGGTGTGGGAACACCCAGTGTATGCCTCCGGATTCAGGGATGGCTCAGGTGTGTCCTGCCTGCAGGTGCAGAGTGATGCCACCTTGGGCAGTGTCCTCTCCACTCGCAGGGAAGGTTCTCTGTGGTGACCCTGCGGGGTGCAGAGGATGAGCGACGAGGAAAGCACTTTCCCAAGAGGAGGAGATGCTGGTTGGTCTGCAAGCACGCCTTGGGGGACGTAGCAGCCACAGCCAGGACACCCTGAAGTGCTGGCTTGAACCACCCAGCTGAGCCTCCAGCATCCAGCACGCCGTTACACAGATGCCAAGCAGCACTCTCCCTGTCGGTACGTGGCACCAGGGCTGCCAGTCCTTTCTCTAGGGACACCTTGCAGTGGGATGAAGTGGGTGCCACTCCCTGATGCAGAGAATGTGGGCCAGGGCTGCCTCGGCCAGTTTCCTTTCAGATGTTATTAGTAACTCCATTAATGAGTCACAGTGTTTGTGGGTGCTCCTGTCCTGTGCTGGCCCCATGGTTCCCTCAGGTCAGTGGTGGGGGCTGTGGCCCCCTCCCCAGTCTGTCCATGGCCATATTCCTCCACAACATGCATGGGGACAAAAGAAGTCCTATAGGGAAGGAAACAACAGCAGTGAGGTGCTGGAGTGACCAGGCTGGATGGGGCTTTAAGCAGCCTGGTCTCGTGGAAGGTGTCCCTGCCCATGGAGGACGGGTTGGAACTAGATGGTCTTTAAGGTCCTTTTCAACCCAAATCATTCTATGATTCTATGAGAGGGGTGCAGGCAAGGATGCAGCAGTGGCCCCATCCTGCACTCAAGGAGGGCTGGTGGCCCTTCATCATCCCGGTTCCTTGGACTTCCCCTAGCCAGGGCTCCCCAGGAGAGGGGTGACAGCCACTCTGGCAGTGATGAAAGGTGGCCGAGAGGAGGTTTGTGGCCGGGAGGCTGCTGTAAGGGAGCCGGGGACCTTTGATGTGCAGAGCCCCGGCCTCGCTGATTGCATTAGCGGGTTTAGCGCCCGAGCAGGCTCCCAGCCCTGCTATCAGGAGCAGACGAGCCGCTAAAGGGCCCAGCTCCCATTTTAGATGCAAATAACCCTGCAATTGTGTACTCTGAGGGCAGAAGAATTCCCACACATCACCGTCGGTGGAAGCAGGCCTGGCTGGAGACTAAAAGTTCCACATGGCTGGAGTGGCCCGTAATGGTCCCACTGATGGCTCCGGTCCGGGGTTCCTTCCCGGAATCAGCCTCTTTACGGGAAGTGCAGATTCCCGGAGAAATCTCCTACCATCCCCACCGCCAGCCGGGGCTGCCTGCATGTCCCCCTGCCTGACACTAATGTCCCCGGGGCAGGCGGCCCGTGCTCCTGCCCCGGCTTTGAAGTGCATCAGATTGGGCTAGTGGGAAGGTACAGCCACTTGACCCACACCGGAGGGCTGGAGGAGGCGATAGCCCTTCCCAGGGCAGAGATGGTGTAGGGGAGGTAACCAGGCGTGGCCGGGTGCCCCCAAGTCCCTGTGCCCGCTGTGGCCCCGTTTGCACCAAGGGAATTGGAACAGGCTTACTGGGGCAAAGCCGGGTTCAAGTAATTTTAGGGGCATCCTGGCTCCCTAAATCCACCCAAGGGCTATGAGAGAGGTTGGGCCACTTGGATATGGCAGCCTTGTGTGGGGGGGGAGCTGCCCACCAACCCATGGATCCTATCCTCCACCCTTGGGCTGTAAGTTTGTGAGGGCAGGCTCTGCAAAGGGCTTGGTGTTGGGGAAAGCCTGGGATGCAGGGCTGGGCTCTCCCCGTGTGATCCCTTGCCCACTGACTCAGGAACAGCCCAACAAACAGTCCTGTGGAGACCCCCATCTCCATGGAGGGAGCTCCGCAGTGCCACAGAACCTGACTTCAGCCCCTTAGAAACTCCCCCTGCCCCCCAGCATCCTCCCCTCCAGAGCAGAAGGAGGGATGCAGGGTCAGGCATGGGGGCAACAGTGGGGCCAAGGTAGACTTACAGCTCTAAACCCCTGAGATCCCCTCTCCACCCCCTTCAATTCTTCCTATCTTGTGCTGTGGGCAGAGCAGCCTCCTCACAATCACATGTGCCACGGGTTCAGTCAGGCCTCATTCATTTTTTGTGTCTGGAAGGGGAGATGGATTTAGGGTCATCATTCCTGGGAAAGGCCCCAGGCTCCCTACATCTCATAGGACCTAGGGTGCTGGGGGAGGCAGGAGAGATTGAAAATCAACATGGTGTGGAGCAGGGGACCTTGGTATCCTGCACAGTGCCTCGTGGTCACTCCAATTTTCCAAAACAAGAAGACAGGCGGGCAGGTGCACAGGACGCAGCCTCCATGTCCGTTCCTGCAAAACCATATGGCTCTGCTTTGATGTAGGTGGAAAATTCCCTGTTTGGCTGTGAATCTGTGGGGCTGAGGACTCCAACATTGGCTACGCTCAGTGAGGAATTAAAAGTGTGTTTTTTGGGAAAGATTTTTCCACTCTTGACTGGGGAGGTGACATCCGAACTTTATTTTCCTTTCCACGCTGGGACACGTGCCAGTGGGGCGAACTGGTCCCTGGGGAGCCACGGGACACCGTGCCGAGCTGACACGTGGGAGGCAGTGGCGGAGCGGGACTGAGGTGCGACAGGGAAGATGGAGCCAGGGAAAATGGAGGCCACTAGAGGTTGGGTTTGGGCTCGAGGCTGTTTGCCGGTAGCCAGAACACGCGCTGAGGTTGGGCAGGGAGCCGGCTCGGCTGTGGATTTTAAAATAGCACCTTGTCTGCCAAGGACCCTCCTACTCTGCCACGGGCTGGGTGGATCCTGGTCCCGCTGTGCACCTTGTGCTGCTGGCGAAGCGCTGCGTGCCCGGCCGGCTCCTCTCCAGCGCTGCAGCTGCTGCGGGGCCGGGAGGCAGGGAGCGGTGTGCTGGCTGCGCCTGCCCCACGCCTGGCCGTGGCCGTGCACCGGCTCAGCTCAGGGACAAGCAGCCTGTGGCCACCTCCAGGCACTGTCCAGCCAGGGGACACTTATCCCTGGTCATCCTCTGGGCAGGGTGCTGGGCTCCAGCTGGAGAGGAGCATCCCCATCTCCTGACATTGTCCCCAGCAGATGAGTGTTCCAGGGACCATTTACTCAAGCGGTCTCTGCTCAGGACCACGTTTGTGGGATGGCACTGCCCCTTCTGCCTACTTCCCACAAGGCACTGGCTTAGGGCAGGAGCAAACAGAGTATGCCATACCAGAGCCACCCAGGGAGTGAGGAGGAGAGTGGGGTGTGAGTGCCAGGTCTGGGAAAGCTCAGGCTTCCCTCAGTCTCTGTCCCAGGACACTTGCTCACTATCCCACAGGTTGCAAAAGGCAAACAGGTCCCCTCTGGAGCCAGATCTTATGAGAACCAACCTTCTATGAAACCTGGTGCCCTGCCAGTGCTGTGGAAAGCTGGGGGATTGAAGGGTGTAATAAAGATCTTCCTTTGTCTTTTTGGATGTGGATGCTGCTCTGGGGGGACACCAGGCACAGGCTCTGCCGGAGCTGGGGTGCTGTGGTCCTCATTTGACTGCCTGCGGCACTGCCTGTGCACACTCATCTGTGGATGAGTTTGTGAATTTCCTTGGGATTATGCTCACACCGTGAAGCTTTGAAGCTTCTCCAAGGCAACCCCTCTCCATCCCGAGAAACGGTAGTTGCCCCCGGGAAGGGGAGGGTGGTATTCCAGCTCTGGGTCTGCAGCAATCCTTCTTCATTCCTCTCCTGCCTGAATTGACTTATCTCTATCCATCCTTGGACAAAGAGCACCCAGAGGTCCCCTCCATCCCCACTGGCCCCAGTACACACCAGCACAGCCAGCACTGCCAGGGAAGGTGACGCAGCTGGTTGTCTCCGAGTGACTCATGTTGAAATACATGATGTTCACCATATTTCAGGGCTTTCAGCTTGGATGAGAAAAACATCAGGGTGTAAGAAAGTTTCTTTGTGAACTGCTTTTAAAATACTGGAGGGACTTCTCCTCCCACTTGCTCACGCTCCACATTTTTGGGGGAGAAAAGTAGCCTTTTTAACAAACAAATCTTTTTGATTGTTTATAACAAGGAAAATAGACGATTAAGTAACGTGTTTTGCCTTGATTTATTAAAAAAAAACAAACCCCAAAAGACCGTCTGGGTCCATCCCGAACAGCTCCTGGCTGCACACAGCGAGCAGCTAGTGTGTGGCCCTTGAGTTGGACATGCTGACTCCACCACCTCCTCCCTTCACCCTGCCCCTTTGGCTGAGCCTTCCTGTCAGGCCAGGGAGCCATGTGGCCGCTGTGCCCGCTTGCTGCCTCCCTGCCCACAGGGCCATGCCGTGGCCATAGCCAGCAGCACTGCCCATCCCGGCACGGCTTTCCCAGCAGTTCAGTGTGGTTTCGCTGCTGCGTTTGCTCGCAGGGTTATCTGCTCTGGAACTGGTGTTGGTTTTGGCATGCAGCACCGGGACCACACCTACTATTTAAATACCACAGCCAAGGGCTTGGAGGGGGGAAAAAAAAAAAGGGAAAGAAAGAAAACGAATATGAAATATTTGTTGCGGTTTGGAGATACACACACACATGTACACACAACACAAACACACCAGCCTGGCTCCGGATCGCTGGCAGTCGAGGAAGGAAGACTCCGGCTAAGATTGTCTTCAAAACCACCCTGGCGGCAGAGTCTGCTGAAGGGAAACCCTTTGGGCCAAAATTAGTGCCTGCCACATGCCAAGCTGGAGCGTGCACTGACCTGGGCTGGGGAAGCCGGGGCAGCCCCAGCGGCACAGCTGGGGCTGGGGAGCTATGCCAGCCCTTCCCGGGCGGCTGCCCTCCCGCCAGGCTACAAAAAACTGGGGAAAGGGTGCAAGAGATGGAAATCCCCAGGGAGGCAGTACTGGCTCTTGGGGATGGGAGGGTTTTTCCTCCACAATGTCATGGAATCTTGTCGGTGTGGCAGCACTTGCAGTGAGTCAGGCAGCACCACCGCTTGGTGCTGGCTTGGGATAAAAGGGTGCCCAGCAGCTAAGGATGGGCTGGGGCTGGAAACAAGGAGGATAGATGTCCCATGGGAGCAGGTGTCCTCTCTGGGACAGGTCTAGCTGTACCCTTTCCCCATGTTGGACCTCGTGAGGCAGCTGCTGGCTTGAAGCCACAACAAGGTAGCCCAAGAGGCGCTGGGTGGCTGTGACACACCGGGCCATGCTGTGCCACGTTGTGCCACGCTGTGAGGCCTGCTGAGGCGGCTGGGGCAGGTGGATTACCGCACCTTCCTTTCCCCAAGCTCCTTCGCGGAGAAGTTTTCCTGATGATCTCACTGGATGCACATTTCTAAATCGTTTGGTTGATTGTTTCATCATCGGAGGTCAATTAAAAGAAGGCGAGTTCCTGTCACCCTGCTCCGAACCCCTTCGCTGCCAGAGCCCCAGAACAAAGGGAGGAATTGGGCTTGGGCTCAGCAGCTTGGATTCCCATTTGATTATTTCCAACAAGGGAGTGAATCTATTTTGGAGACGGTATTCCCAGGGGATGAGCTCACTGGTGCAGAGTGTGAGCAAGGTTGGGGATTAAAAAAATGTAATACAGCCTTTTGTAATGTGTTGGAAACCTATTTACTACCAGGAGGCTGGGCAATTAAATGCCACTTCCTGGAGCAGAATGAAGCAGCTGTATGTAATGCCAGCGCAGAGGGGTTTGCTCTCAGCACAGGGTGGCCACTGATCCTGCCAGACACCCCACAAGTGTCACGGGTGGAAGGATGCACTTTTGTGGGCTGCTTGTGTGAAACCACTGCAGCATCCACATGTGGCTGACTGTGATTGATGCCGGCATCCTGTGCCACAGTGGTGACCTCGGTGCAGTGTCCCAGGGGCATGGGATGGTGGCTGGATGAGTTTTCCATGCAATGCGCTATGGTGTGTGATTTACACTGGTGGGGTGGCTCTGGGCAGATAGCTGCATGGGAGGAATAACAAAATCAAATGACCTGCAAAACAGTTTCCACACAGAGTTCTTCAGCTCCTTGCTTGTCCTGCTGTCCCCTGGGCTGTCCCCCGCTGCCTCACACCGAGCTGTGTCCCCATGGGTGCCAGTGACTCACGGTGCAGACCGTTCACTCAACCCCATCCCACAGCTCCCATTGGAAAATTGTTCCTCCACTGGGACAGCAGTGCCTGGATACTCCAGACACACCAGTGCCAAGGTTCCAGGGCTGGCCAGGCTTTCTCCACGCTGGGAAATGGTGTATATCTGAGTGGATCAGGTCTGACCAGCACTGGCCTCGACACCCGCACTTTTCCTGCCTCTGTGCATGGCAAGGGAGGTTTTCCCCACTCACTGAGAATCCAGGTTCATTGGAGACTGAACACCTTAGAGTATAGCTGGGAGGGGGGATGGAGACTGCTCGGAAAAGAGTGGCAGAGATGTTTACCTTGGTCATTTGGAACTTTTGTAGACAAATTGCTTTTACATGATGTACAGCTACTAATCCCCAGCACGAGAGAAGGGTTCTAACATGCACATCCCCTGGGCACTGCAGCCATACCATGATATCCTCTGCAAAACTCCCTGTGCAACTCTCTGGGGCACTCTGTGTTGCAGCTTTTTTTTAAAGATTAAACCAGAGATGCTGGGAAGAATATCCTGTGTTCCTCCTGCTCGTTACTCACAAGGACCCAGAAAAGAGCAATTCCTCCTGTTATTCCTGGAGCTGCTTGAGTGTCACAGGTCTTGTCCAGCACTTTTGTGAGTGGCAAAAGGGAACGGCTCCCATGGCTGTGGTTCAGTCCCAGCTGCTGTGGCCAGGGCCAGAGCTCTTGCTGGGCCAGGGGGAAGGATGCACCCCTGGGCTGGCACGTGAGCACACGTGTTTGCACGTGAGGCTGCTGCTGCGAGGGCTGTCCGGATGCCTCCAGCGCGTCGCACCGCTGATGAGGCCTGTGGTGTGTGCTATGGGTAGGGACACCTCTCGGCACCGTGCTGAGTGCCATGTTGCTTCCGAGTGGGATACCCCGTCCATTGTGGTTCTGGACCTTGTGGCTCTATGCAGAGCCCAGAGCTTTCAGCTTTCCTGTACCAGTGAAAGTTAAGAAGTGGAGGAAAAACGTTGCTGTATGTTATAGAGGAAGAGAGGTAAAAAGGGCAGGAAATTTGCACCATGTCCATTTCCCCTTGGCCCCTGGCCGCTGCTCATTCCGGATTCGGGATTTGCGTAGGCAGAGTTAAAAATAACAGGGGTATATAAAGAAGGACGGAGAGGGCTGCGCTGGCCCTGCAGCCACCAGGGCACAGCCAGGCAGCAGGCAGAGATCAAAGCAGGATGCGGTCCAGGCGATGCAGTGAGGCTGGGAGTGTGTGCGGGGTCTGGGGGTGCTGCTGTGCTGCTTGGCCAGGAGGTGGGATGCCAAGATCTGCCAGCTTGGCAGCCTCCTGGCCAAGCAGCTGGGCAGCACCCATGGAAGATGGGGCCACTTAGGCAAAGATATCACTCACGGACCCTGTCTCTCTGCAGCCTTTACTCGGTGCTGACATTCACTGGGAGCAACCTGACCCGTCTCCTCTGGCCAGAGAGCTGCGCACGGAGGCTGGATATGGCCCCCAGCCAAAGCACCCCATCCTGGGACTGAGCTCCCTGTTGGTGCTGCCGGGGCGCTGCCTGCCTCTCCGAGCCCCTGGCAGCCCTGGTCCTCGGCCGTGCATCCCCGTGCAGCCCAGACCCCAGGGCAGGCAGGGCGGACACAGCAGCTTGCTCGGCCGGTGCAAACGAATCTGCCCTCTGTGCCCTGATAACATTGTGTTTGTTGCGGAGCGGGAAGAGCCTGCCAGCACACGATAAGAGCAGATGACTTTACTCTGGACCCGCTCCGGATTGAATTATGCTTTAATTTCATTTTCAGTTCCTCTTTTCTTTTCAGGAGGGGAAGGGGGCTTTGGGGGTGCAGGCAGGTCTGGGGGCTCCTGGACCCTTCTCTAGGCAGGCCAGTCCCATGCAGAGGGGAAGACAGAGAGTAACATCCAGCCAGATTCATTTTCTGCTCTCAGGGATATAACCCTGGAGTGTCACAGTTGTCTGGGGTGTCCTGCGCTGTGGATCCCTCTGGCATCTCTCATGGGGTCCCCTGTGGAGCTTTTGGGACTTAGGTTTTGCCTCCCACTGAAGCAGAAGTTCTCTGGGCTGGTGATGCTGTAGGTGGTGTTGGAGAGGGGGCACTGGAGGTGCTCTGAAGGAGAGTCCTTGGGTTCACTCCAGTCCCCCAACTCCAGGTGACAGCACAGAAAGGGATGCAGTGCAGGTGTTTTTCAGTCTCCAATGTTTTGTGGGGTAGGGGACCCCTCTGGGTCTCCTGGGAGCCCTGCTGAGCAACCTGGGCACCAATTCCACCTCTGGCAGTGCCACGGGGCATTGTCCCCCTGCCCGTCCCACACGTGCTGTGTGCCATTGGGGAGGGTGCCGTGGCACTGTGGCAGTGTTGGCAGGGCTGATGGTGCTCTCGGTTTGACAGAGCCACCTCTGGCACACCATGCTGGGCATGCCATGCTCCTCACTCCTCTGCTGCCAGATGTGCCAAAACCAAGGATAACCATTAACCCTTTCCTCTTTGGCCATCGCCTGGGTGGGTGGCCCTTCCCACCTTCTGTTTGCTCTCTCGCCTGGCCGCTGTTTGATCTCTTGGGACGCCAGTGACTTTACAGCCTGCTGTAGCGGAGCGGGAGATAATCCACGTTTCCTAAATGGGCTTCTGTGAACAGTGGGCTGTGCAAACACTGACTGCTCCTGCTGGCCTCCCTCTTGCCCAAGAGGGGGCTTCTGTGGCTGAGGGGCTGACAAGGCTGTGGCAGGGATCCCCCGTGCCCACCCCATGGCTCACAGCAGGAAAACCCTGCCCGTGACGCACTCCTGGCTCCCTGCACAGTCAGCGCTGGCAGTGCTTGTGTTGCTGCGGCGCCTGGCGTGCTGCCGCTCCCCGCCACGCCGGCCCTCCCACCAGAGCATCAGTAAAAAGAGCTTCCTGGGGAATATCCCACATTTGCAAGAAATACTGGCTGTAAAAATTAAGCTGATCAGTTGGTGACGCCTCCCAAAATAAGCCAGCTCCACATGGGCGCAGATGCCAAAACTGCCTGGAAAAGGGGAAAACTAAGTGGAATTAGTGTTTGTTCCCTATGGCATCTTCTCTCACTTATCTGTAAAAGTTTGGAGCAGGAACTGCCTTGCTATTAATTATTATTTGGCCAAGAAACAAATAATGGGATTAACTGGTGACTTGAATAAGCTACTCTGGGAGACAAGCTAAAAGTAATTTAAAATAATGCCCACATGCTTCTTTGCCACTTTGGAGGTGACTTTTTCCAAGGAAGGACTTTGGAGTCCATGTGTTTTGACCCAATAGGTGCCATTAATAAACCTGCTGCCTCGCTGGCAGACAGGCAGATGGGGCTCAGGCAGCAGCCCAACATGTGCTCTGGAAACCAGGGCAGGGATTCTTGGTAAAAGGGGGAAGATCTGAATTGTTGTTGTTCCACTGGATTACTGAAATAATTTATTGCAATGCTCCACCCTTATAATTAAAGTGCGGTGATGAAAGCAACTGGTAGAGTAGCTTTGGATTCAGAAGCGGCATGTGCATGTGGTGTGTGTGCACACCTCACCTTTGGTGTTTATATTTGTTTTTTTTTAAATTGACTCCTCGCTCCTGAATAGAGCAGGCAGCAGCCTCAGTTCTTAGAAAGGTATCTGGAGATGGACAGCCCCAGAAAGCAGGGAGACAGGCTCCAAGAGATAAGGGCCATTGCTTCTTGACAAGCGCAACAGTAGCAGGGCCATTCCTGGTACTGGCTGGATGGGGGCCAAACGGAGAAGATCTTGCTGTGAGCCGGACAGGGAGGCAGAGAGCCCTTGGGGAGGCCTGCCCAGTGCACTGGGTCTCTGTGCCGTGATCCAACTAGCCAGAACAGGGTAGGTGACCCGAGTGTCTCCTGCAAGGTGGGACAACCTGATGCCCTTGTGTCCCCTGCCATGGGAAGCCCTCAGGAGGCCAGCATTGTCCCAGGGGCTGCTCAGGGTGGGCAGGGTGGGACAGCCGGCCCATGCCCCCCTGTGCCAGGTCGGTCGGAGACTCAGCTACAGCACTGGTCCCCAGCGAGGGCAGACAAACGTGTCGTGGGGGCTGTGGGGCGAGATGAGGCGATGCCGGCAGGGTGCCAGCCCCCGGCAGGGTCGACGAGCAGTTATCTCGGCTCGCACACGCACCCTGCACGCAGCCAGATGCGAGCTGGTACGCTCTGTGCCGCTGATTGCCTCACCGACAGCAGCGGCGCGGGAGGACGCGGCTTCAGGAGTGCGCTTACACGAAACGGGTGGCGCGGGGGTGTGGGGGCACCGGAGCTCGGCTATCTGGTTCAGCTCCTACGGTGGCACAAGCACCCCTTTTTGGGACTGCACCTTCGCTCGCTGACGCACTCGGTGGTCCCTGTGGCGAGTGTAGTGCCCGGCACAGCCCGTCTACGGCTGGAAGGCTCTCACCCGTACCCCTGCGCCGTACCTCTCCGGCACTCTCTGCCTCCACACGCGGGGGCAAGTGACACAGCCATTGCCCCTGTCCCACTCGGGACAGGGTGCTGGGCGACCTCTGGCTCTGCCACCTACAGCCCCCCGCCCCGCTCGTAGTGTGGGCAAGGCTTAAGGGCGCCGCTGCCCCGTTCACGTCGCGAGCAGGATTCTGGCCTCCGCGATCCACAACAGCACCCCTATGTCTTCTTCCCCGTGGGACACACTCGCAGGGCAGGGCAGAGCAGGGCGTGCGGCCCCCGCCGCTCCGTCCCGTCCTCTCCCGTCCCGCGCGGGCTCCGAGCGCCATCGGGGCAGCGGCAACCGCCGCCCCCCGCCCGCCGGGGCAGCCCCCACCGGGGGGCGTGGCTCAGGCCGCGGCGCAGCCAATGGCAGGCGGCGACGGTGAATATCAATGAGGGCCGGACCAATGGGGGCGCAGCCATGCTGTTAACAGCTTAGGGGCGCGGGGCGGCGCAGAGCAGCGCTGCTGCCGCGGGGAGCGGAGCGCTGCCGGGCTCCGCGCACCGCGCTCCCCCAGCCCGCCCCGGCCCCGCTGCCCCGGCCCGGCCCGCCATGGCGGCGGCCGTGGACGAGAGCGCCTTGCCCTCTATCTCCACTTTCGCCAATTTGATGCCGCTAGAGGAGCGGCCCACCGACATGCTCCACGTAAGCACCTGGCACCGGGGAGAGGGTGGCAAGGGGGGTACGGGGCAGAGGGTTCCGGGCTGGGGCTCAGCCCGGGTGGGGAGTGGGGGGCAGGCCGCCTTCCCGCCGTCGGAGGGCGCCCCGGGGGCGGCGCAGCGCAGCCAGAGTGGTGCCGACCCGTCGGACGGGTTGAGGGGAGCCGCCGCCCCGAGCGGGAGGCGCGGGCCGCGGTGTTGGGGCGGCGGGTGCCGCCGCAACCGTCTCCCCGCCGGTCCTGACGCCTCATTTTCCCGCAGAGGATGCTACAGCAGGATGGCCCCGCTGCCGTCAAGCGGGAGGAGGACGACCTGGGAAAGTTCGTGGACTTGGACTTCATCCTGGCGCACACCAGCAGTGGCGGGCAGGGGCCGACCGGCCCCAACTACCCCCTGCCCGAGACCCCCGAGAGCTGCGGCACTACCTACGATAGCGACGGCTCGTACTCCACGCCGGGCAAGTTCCCGGCGCCTTACCCCGAGGGCCAGGGCCACAGCTACGTGGCTGAGCTGCTCACCCCGGACCTGCCCGGCCACTACGACCTGCAGCGGAGGGAGTATACGGAGCTGCGGGTGCCCGGCGGCCCGCACCACCACCCTCACCCCCATCACCACCCGCCCCTCCACCCGGCCCTAGCCCGCCCACTGCCCCTGGACGCCGCGCAGTCCTTCGGGCCTCGCATCAAGAAGGAGCAGCCGGAGGAGCGCGCCTGCATGCTGGGGATGTCCGCCGCCGAGTACCTGGGACCGGGCGGCGGCGAGCACAAGCCACGCATGGCGCCGGGTCCCGGGCCGGGACCGGTGCCGGGGCCGCCTCTCCCCTACCCGGGCTTCCCCCACGGCCGCTTGGGGCCCCCTGAGGAGCCGCTGCCTGGCGCCGATCCCCACCTCTTGGCCGACCTGCCGCCCCACTACGCCGTGGCCCCGCACCGCTATGCGCCCCACTTCGCCCCCCAGCCGCCGCCGCAGTTTCATGGACATTTCAGTGTTTTCAGGGAACCCCTGAAGGGGCCGGGGCCGGGTCCGGCGGGGCTGCCCGGGCTGCTGGTCACGCCGCCCAACTCCCCGGTGCTGGAATACTTCCCGGCCGGGGGCCCCCCCGAGGACTGCAAGCCCAAGCGCGGCCGCCGCTCGTGGGCGCGCAAGCGAACGGCCACGCACAACTGTGAATACCCGGGCTGCGGCAAGACCTACACCAAGAGCTCCCACCTCAAGGCGCACATGCGGACCCACACGGGTAAGGGCGCGCCGGGGCGGGGACGCGCACAGAAGGTCCCGGGTGGGGGTATCCCGGCACGTGGTGAAACCCGCGACCGTGGTTCCGGGGGTGTGGAAGGGCGTCGGGGGAGCTGACACCCCGAGGAGGGCCGCGTGGAGGAGACCCCTGCGGTCTGTCAGGGAGTGCACGGTGGGTCCCCGTGGTGGGGCTGTGTGAGGGCACCCAGAGATAGCCCGCAATCGGCATGGGGTTGTGTGAAGGGGTTCTGCGTGTAGGGCGGGGAGCAATGGGTATGGCCCCCGAAGTGGTCAGAAGGACTCCCGTGGTGGGGCTGGGTAGGGACTCACAGGGACCAAGGCACGTAGCGAAACCACTCTTGTGACACCTCCAGTTGCTGGCTTTGGGGTCCGATGGTGCCTGAGGAGGTAGGGCTTGGGGACACATGGAGAAGCCCTCTACCTGGGCTAGGGGCAAATAGAGTAGGGAGATCGACTAGGGGGTCTATAGTGAGACCCTCTGTCCGAGCTGGGACAGGGCACGTGGTGCCACCCCACAGCAGAGATGAGCAGGGGACCACCCACAGTTGGAAGTGTGGCAGGGGCACATGGAGGGGTGCTGTAATGGGGCAGAGATGCCCAAAGGACAGACCTTTGTACATAGGGAAGGGCAGGGAAATGGGGGACGGAAGGAAAGTTGGGCAGGCAGAGGTGCGCAGCAGGGCTTCCATCTCCTAAGGGTGGGGTTTGGGGATCGCCCTTGAAAAGGGGGTGCTGGGGTAGGGTAGCAGAGACCTGAAGGCATAGGGAGGGCGGGAACCTCCAAGCCCACTGACACCCCCTCTCCTCTGCAGGCGAGAAGCCCTACCACTGCACCTGGGAAGGATGTGGCTGGAAATTTGCCCGCTCCGATGAGCTGACCCGCCACTACCGCAAGCACACAGGGCACCGGCCGTTCCAGTGCCACCTCTGCGAGCGGGCTTTCTCCCGCTCAGACCACCTCGCTCTCCACATGAAGCGGCACATGTGAGCAGTGGCTGCGGCCGGACTCGATGTCTCCGGAGCCAGCTCACGGTGTAAATAGCGTCGGGCCAGGGATGGCACTGGGGAGCAGCCTGGCCACCCAGCCCTCTCCGCTTGTAGTTGATAACTAATTTTCTCCTCCTGCCCCTGCTGTGAGAGCTAGCCCAGCCAAGTGGTGGGGAAGGGCCGCTTTGGGACGTATATGGGGAGCAAAGCTGCAAGAAACACCTGCCCAGGCATCGCCACGCAGCTCCCCATGCCTGGAGGGTTCCCCCCAGCCAGGTACCTGGTGAGTGGGGGGGGCTGGTGCATAAGGGATCTGTCCCCAGAACTCCTGGCTTGTATTTGGCATCAGCTTAACCTTCTTCCCCCAGATTCTGGCACCCTTCTGGCTCTAGGGACTGTGGTGGCTGACTCTGGCTGTGTTTTGGTTGGAGACCCGTGCCATTTGGGCATGTTGGTTGTGGTGCTGGGAAATGGGTTGCTGGTTGTCTTGGTTGTGGCCATCAGAACAAAACCTCCTGACCCAAAACCCGGAGTGGATGGGGCAAGGGTGGGATTTGACTGGCTTGTGGCTATAAAGGTTTGCAGGTGTTGGCAGCACAGCGTCACCTTGCATAGAGAGCAGGGATGCTCCTGTCACCAGCTTGGGACTCCACTGGGCAGTCCAGCCCTGGCCGTTCCCACAGTTTTCCACTCAAGAGCCTAAAATGTCTCTCCTGGCTCTTGTCTGCTTTATTTTGTCTTGTTCTTCCCCTCAGGATGACACCAGGTACTGCTGCAGCTACCTTCCCCATGCTGCTTTTTTAAATTTAGTATGTAAAGGACAGTGAGTCCAGCTATGAATGCCCAGGTCTCTGCTATACTTGAAACTTTTGTAGAGGGGGGGACAAAAAAGAAAGCTCAAAAGAAAATGAGTCTTTTTATGTGCAGCTTCTGCAAAGCAAGTTGTAAATTAAACAAAGCAGTAATATATAATGTTTCTGGTTTTTTAATATATTTTTTCTTCCAGCTGGGAACACAGATGAGTCTCAGCTTTGGGAAGTGCACTGTTCCCGTCTGTGTATATTGTTAATTAACATTTCTCTGCTTGGGCACGTTAGGTCTCTTGCACTCTGAAATGTTACTTTTCTTTATATGCAAACTGTTGAAATATTGTGATCTGCTGTATAATAAATAAACAAGATGTAAACATGAAAGAGCCAGGAGAGTTTACTTTAAAGGTTTCTTCTAAGAGGAGAGGGTGAGGCTGAGCTTGTTTGTCAGTAAATATTTACATCGATGTTCATTTCTGCTTAAGTTAGCTGCGGAGGATCGATGGGGAACGCCCAAGCCTCGGCATCTGAGCAGCATCTCCTGTGCAACAGCTCTTGAGTCACCCCACTTCCCTGTGCCTCAGTTTCCCTAATCTGCAGATGGGGCAATTGCGGCACTGGGATGGTGTGACTGGTCCTGCGGTGAGTCATCTCCAAGGGGAATGGCAGCCGAAACTCTACTGAGAGCCTTGCTGGTCCTGAATTCTTCCTGAGCAGTGCTGTCCCGCTGTCCCTTGCAGCAGGAGCTCTGCAGTGCTGGTGGCCTTGTGGTCACAGCCGGGAGGGAGGTTGGTGTTTGCTGCCTGGTCCTGGGTGCTGTCTCTGCTGTCCTCCTGGGGATGGCCCAGCAGCTTGGTTCAGGTGCTGAGGTTTCCCTGCGTTAATAGGTGGTGACTCAGCACAAGCATGCTGGCAGGTCCCGAGCTCAGCAAGCAGGTCTGGCTCCATCCCTCTCTCCCTCCCACAGCTGATTACCTGTGATGCACGAATCCCTCTGAAGGCAGAACTTGTCCAGACCTGACACCATGCTGGCAGTGCAGGGAGCACACTTACAGGCTGAATGATGCCCTGGCCGAGGGCGATGGTGGTGGCAGTGGCTCCCTCCTCCTGTGCTCACCACTGCAACCCCCTGGTGGCTGGCCAGGGCTGGGGGGTGCCCTGGGGCTGCTTGCACCTGCAAGTGGAAGTGGGATGTAGCTGGGCTGATCCCACCCTTTCCTGTTCAGATGGGAATGGCTGAGCAGGTCTGATGTTCCCCTGAGGCATGGCTAATATTTTGGTGTTGGGCTCTGTGTTCTGGGACCAGCACCCAGCCTTGTGGTCTGCTCTTGAGCCGGTACAAAAGCATGGGTGATTCCAGGCAGGGTGTCAGGAGCTTGGGACATCATGTTCTGCCTGCAGGCCTGAGATCAGGACCACGGGGCTGCAGGTGTCACAGATCCATCAGGTGTCACAGATCCAGCAGGCTCAATCACTTGTCCTTTCCACTGCTGCCTCCACCCTGCTTGCCCCACTTTCTGAGAGGTGCCTGTGCAGGTGTGACTGCTGGGACAGAGATTGCCTGTGATGAGGTACTGGAGGTGTCTTGTTCCTGGGACCATCAGAACCCAAGGACAAGGCTACAACGCCAGGGGATAGCTGGGGCAAAACTTCTGCCTCTTCCCTGGAGACTTGTTCAAAACGTCACATGGAGGGAGAGGGAAAGGTGTGGGCTGTTTGAATTAGCGATGAGTCAGGCTGGCAAAGCCAGATGGGGAGAGTGCGTGCCTGTGTGTTTGTGTGCGTATAAGTAATCTCTGGCTTTGTGTTTTTATTATGATTATTATTTTTATTTCCAGGGGAACGATGAATTTCTCCAACCATCCTGTCCCACTGGAAAGGCTGGCTCTGCTGTCCTGTCCTCCCTAAGCATCTTGGGAGCCGGAGTGATGGTTCACGGCTGTTTTGAGGTTCAGCTCAGATCAGAGCACAAACCAGTTCTTCCTTGCCTTTCATCATTGCTGTGCCAGGGCAGGAGTGAGGTCCGGCTCTGCTGCCGCTACCTTACATGGAGGTAAGAGCAAGGGAAGGTGCTTTGGCTCCTCCAAACAGCTGCTCAGGGTCTGTTCCCCTGCGCCTGGGGCAAGGCACTCCTTCAGGCACACAATGGGGCATGGCACTCAAATGGACCAGCACGGCTGGGAATCACCGCATGGCTGGGGAGGAGTGGCTGTAGTGGAAAAGACAATTATGGTTAATTTGTTGTTAATAAAAAACACCCTCTTCCAATTGCCTGGGCCAAGACACACTCTCCATTGGAGGAGGGAGCCCAGTCCTGTCCCCAGCAAAACCTGCCCTGCAAAGTGATTAGGGCAGCAAGAAAACACCTTTGGCACCACTGAGCGAGGCACAGCTGGGATGCAATCCCTTTGGTACGTGCACCTGCTGTCAGCTGGAGAACCCTGTGCTAGGCCATGTCTCCCTCTCGTCCTTTTCCACCTTGGTCACTTCCTGTCAAAAAGGACTCTGGGAACTGTGCAGAGGTCCCTGAACCCTCTACAACTCTTACACCCCGTGGTTTTGGGGCACAACTGACCTGGTCCAATGAGGAGACAAGTGGGGAAAGGAAGGAGCAAGGTATGGTGAAACACCTCCCAGCAGAAGGTGAGTCATGGCCACAGCATGGCCTGGCAGCGTGCAGTCACCTGCCAGCCGGAGCGGGGCCTTGGGGTCTTCAAAGCTGGAGAGGGGTGAAAGAGAAGCTTGAGGGGGTTTCTGGTCTGGAGAGGACCCAGCTCATGTGGATCGCCCATGCTACAGCCAACAGGTCCCACAGCCAGTCTGGGATTGTTGATCCATAGGGAGAAGGAGTGTCGCAGATCTGAGGGTTCCTTACCCAGGGCTTGACCTTGGGGATGCTGCGGTCCATGGGGACAGCATGGAGCTGGGGAGGGGACAAGAGTACTAGTGGTGGGATGCAACCTGAGTGCTCCAGGGTAGGAGGATAGTTTGGGGGTGCTTGGAGGGGCTGACACAGACCATTCCTCACCACCAGGTGGGAGCTCGGGTCCTCAGCATCAAGGTGTCCCTGCGCAAGCATGCTCCCAGGGCTTGACTTTCCCATTGCAGGAGCAGTGGGAAGTGCCCCATCCCTGCCACGGGGGGAAGGTCCAGCAACCAGCCCCTGTGTCCGTGCCGCTTGGGGTGGGCCAGGCGCCACGATAACGGGGCTGTGGCTGTCACCGCACCCTTAGGAAACATTTGGCTTCAGGCACCTGAACCCACGGGGAAGCGATAACTCCCGGCTCACTTGCCCTGCCTGGACCCACACCTGACGCTGTTGTGCCTTAGTCACACACCGAGAGTTTTTCCACTGCTGGGCCCCAGATAACCTTCTCCCGCCCCACTGGCCACAGTGTTTGCACTTGTCCTCCTCCGCTGGTGCCAGGCTGGGAGACACACACACCCTGAGCTGTGGTCCGGAGGCACGCACACCTCTGGCCTGGGGTCACCTTTGGTCATGCTTGGCAGCCAGGGCACGGGTAAAGGGCATGAGGTGCATCCTTCCCCAGCATCCCAAGGTAGGTGAGGAGCTGGCCTGGAGGGAGCCTTCCTGCCAGGGCTAAATCTAGGGGGACATCTCTCCCCCAGCTGCTTGGTGGCAGATCGCCCAGGCTTGGTACCCTGGACATCCCTGGTATCCAGGACAGCTGGAGGTGGGTGATGGTGTTGCAGTGACAGGACAGTGACGCCAAAGTTCCAGAGCACAGAAGCACTGGGTTCCTCGTCATTGCTGGCTTTCCCTCCCTCCCTGCATACCCTGGATTCTCCCTGTGCCCTGGCGAGGCAGGACCCTTGTGGTGGAATCTGGGCACAGTTCCAGTGCAGGACTCTCAGTGATGGACCGGGTACGTGACTCAGGTTTCCAGCCTCGCCCCTTTGCTCTGTGCAAGCTTTGGGATGCAGTGGCCAGAAACAATAACTCCAGGCCCCCTTGAAGCAGTGCTAATTGCTCCGCTGATGATCCGGTTAGCAGAAACACCCAGCTAATGTGTTTCACCTGCAGGTCCATACAGCTCCTGGTGGGACAAAGCTCCCCAGGCTTACAGAGGAGTGGGGGAGTCAGGCTGTGAATCGCACTCTCCAGCTGCCCATAATCTCTGCCATTCATGAGATCAAAAAGCCTCTACCTTGGGGAGATAAGCTCAAAACGTGCTGCAGGCTGTTGAAAAGGAAAGAGTTAATCGCCCTGCACTGAGGCACAGATTGAGTCCTGTTGGAATAGGGTTTGAGCAGGTCAGGCCGACAAGTGGGAGATATAATCAAAAAACGCACTGAATGGCCCATCTGTCTCTGGGTTTTATTTTTGGAACTGGTTTTTGTTTTCTATAAGTGCTGTTTAACAGCATGAACGGACTGCGAACGACCCGCCATGAGTGGCAAAGAGAGAGGCTTCCTCTTTTGGTCTTACAAAGCTCTCCCTGGAGCTGCAGTGCCAGGCTCGCCAGGCACGCAGAGACTGCAAAAGGTGGGAAAGCCCTGTCTCCCTCTCTGCAAGCCCACCCTGGGGGAGTGTGGACCCCACTTCCAGGACAGCTGTGACAAGAGAGCGAGGAAATGTACTAGAAATTATTACCAATGTCCACACACGCTGATGGGGGAGGACTTGGGTGGATGAGGCAGAGCTGAGAGCAAATAGGTAGGACAGGCAAAACGTCAGGATCAGCTCTGTCCTTGTAGAAGGGCAAAGATGCTAAAAGCCATCCGTGGTAGTGTGGAAGGGGGCAAAAAAGGGATTAAATGATTTCTGGGGATGGCAGATAGTACTCTGGGGGTGTCACCAGTTCCCACTGTGGCACACTGGCAATGGCTGGGCTCTGATGCAGGGGTGATGTGCCAGTCCTTGTGGGAAGGATTCACCAGCAGGATGGGAAAGGTGGTAACTTCAGCACAGCCTGGCTGGCATTGAGGGCTTCCCTGCAAGACCAACCCCATCAGAGCGGGGTTCAGCTCATCTCAGGGCTGCACAGGAGAAGAGATTCCCCCCAAAGACTCCCCTCTCCTGGGCTATCCAAGGTGGCCGGCAGATCCCAGTGTATCTCTGTGCCCTGTGCTGAAACCTTCTGCGTTGGGCAAACCTCTGCCAGGCAGCCTTGCCCTGCCTCGATCCAGCAGGAAGGTGATTTCTTTAAGGCCCTCTTGGCCCCACACCACTGTTTTCTCCCCTTTCCTGTTCCCCCACCTCTTCCCAGAGGGAAGATGAAACAGGACAGTCTCATTAATAAACTTTCACTCCGGGCTACCTCGTGTGAGCGCTGCGGCTCTGGAGCACAGAGGCTGAGGGCGAGGAGCGCACGCGGTGGCACACGAAGCCAGGCCGAGCAGCCCGAGTGGGCCGTGCGGTGTGCCCGGCAGCTGGCACGGCTGGCAGCGAGAGCGGGACGGGGCAAAGCCGCCAGCGAGCGCCTCGGGAAAGGAGACGGGAAACTTCCTGATGAGCTCTACGGGAAACTGGGGTCAGCCCCGGGACCCCCGGGAGAGCAGCGACCCATCACAGAGTCCCCGAGGGAACGGGGTCGCGGCAACTGGGGGCGAGGGTGGGAGCGACGAGCGGACTCGCGGCGCCCCCCTCCCCGCGGGCCGGGCTCGGCGGCGCCGGTCGGGCGCGGCGGTGCTGCCACCTCCCGGCGCGGGAGCGAGCCGCGCCTG
>VZTE01005518.1:5250212-5309573 GCA_013397775.1 Eulacestoma nigropectus | reverse complement strand
GGACCCCCCCGCGGGGCTGCGGGCTGCGGGCGCGGCGTGCGGAACCCCCGGGACCCGCCGGGTGCAAGGCCCCGTTGTTGGGCCTGGCGGGGGGATGGGAGGCGGCCGAGGGGGGTGTGTGTCTGTGTAGATATAAGTGTGTGAGTGCGCGTGTGCATGTATATGCGTGTGTGTGCGCAGATATAGGTGTGTGTATGTGTAAACACGCGCACCTACGCGTGTTTGTGTGAGTCCGGGATACCCCCGCGGGAGTTAACCCCCGACCCCCGGTTTCCCGCCCTCCCAGAGCTGGAGGGGACGGTCGGGACGGCGCAGAGAAGCCCAGAGGGCAGGCGGAGACATGGCGACGGGGGCAGATGTACGGGACATCCTGGAGCTGGGAGGCGTGGAGTCAGAGAACACGGGCACCATCAACAAAAAGGACATAATCAACTCGGATAAGGTGAACTGCAGTGCCCTGAGGGGCTGCTGCGTGATTTCTAGGCACTCGGTGACCTTGCATGTGGTGTTTGGGGTGAATATTGGCAGAAAGGGTGGAATAAAGCATGTACCTTCTTAGTTACCTGTGCTGTGGCATCTGGTCTGGGATTTAAGCTGGAGCTGTGTAAGTGGTGTCCTGCTGAGCTGTCCAGGCCCCACGACGTTTTCAGCTGTCTCTAAAATTCTCATTTTGTGAAGTGTGTTGCTATCTAGCCCCCAAACAGATGGAAATAATATAACACAGTCCTGTTTTAAAAGAAAGAAAATACTGTCTGACTTGATTGAAAGGCAGAGGTCTTCCAACCTCTGTGGGGAAGGTGTGTGGCTGGGGTTTGAGACAGCTGGGATGCATTGCCTGTGGGAATGTGGCAAGTTGGTAAGCTCTGTTAAGGATGTGTGACATGATATGCTGCATTCTGTGTGACAATGTGCTACAGTATCTTTTTGTCTTCTGCATTTTAAATTCAGGCAAGGTCATGGGTGTCCCGTGTTTTGCAAGGTGTTGGGAAGGTCAACTTAGGAGTAGTTATGAGATGTGGAGGTGCTTTGAAATGCGCTCAGGGAACTCTCTGGTACAGAGATGGTCTGATTTGCAGTAAAGCCTGTGTATTTGGGGAAAAAATCAAAACAAAACTAAACATACACAACTACCCCATCCCTAAAAGCACTTCCTGGCTGTCATTGTTTGCCTCCACTGAACCCTTTGTTTCTGAAGAGAAGCGCTGTGGTTTCACTGCCTTGCTGGGGCTAGGGCACACTGTATAATTGGTGTAGTGGAAAATCAGTGAAAGTTTAAAGGCTGAGATGTTAAAATTCACGGTTATCATCTGCGTTGGTGAACAGTGTCTGGTGAGCAGCTTGTTGGCTGACTTCACCCTGCAGTGTTGCCACTGAGTGTTTGGAGTTGTGAGTTCTTTTGATTTAAATGTGTTTGTGTGTTAGGTAGCAGAGAGCCAAAGGAGTACTGGTGGCTGGCTGTCTCTTCGGAGCAGACTAAGATGGGTTTCTCAAGTTTACTGTAATGGGAAGAGAGAGGAAGGGAATTTGCAGTGAAAAGTTTTGGGAGGGGTGCAGGAGGTCAGTTGAACAGAACATTCTGAATTTCTACAAAGTACAGAAACTAAGCCAAACCAAAGGTGTAAGCTGTTGTCACGTAGAGAGTGCAAAGTTGCTAGTAACAGTGCAGCACTCGCTCAGGAAGTAGATCTGTTCTCAATTAGAAAAGAAACAGATTGATGTCTTGAAATCACAAGAGAACCATGAAGTACTTTCCAGTCCATTAGTGACTGAGAATGTTAAAATAAAAATTACTAGGCATAAAAACATTTAAATCAGCATGACCAAGTAATTTGTTCTCAACTCCTAAAAGAGCTGGCTGAGCTGATCTCTGGCCTGCTGATATTAACTTTTAATAAATCTGGGAACTTTGGGGGAATTCCAGAAGCCTGTGTTCACACAGGGTGGGTGGTGACCTGCGGATAACTGCCTTGGTTTGCCTTACATTGCTCCTGGGCAAAGTCATGGACACACTAGGAGAAAGGTGTTTGATTAGGGATGAAAAGGTGCTGATATAATGCATGTCTGTCATGAAGTTTTATGGAAAGTAGTCGTAGTCCAAGACGACAGGGACATATTTTTTTGGTGGGATCTTGAATTTGCTTGATAAGAGTGACTGTGCGGATTTAACACAATTTATGACGCAGTGTTAGTTTTACTACTGAAAAATATTCTGATTTAAAATTTGGTATTGATATGGGAAAAAAGTATGTAATAGTAGTGACAGGGTTAGTAGTTATAAAGATGGTACAGTTAGTCCAAATGCTCAGTAAGCTTCTCCCTCTTAAATAAAGTGTAACTTCTTAGTGTGGCTGTTACTGTACCTACCTGAATCCAAAGCTGATCACCCGATACAGTTGATTACTGATAAACTTGTGTACGTGGTATGAGTTGGACTGTGTCTTAGAAACCATCAATTCTGACAAGGGTTTAGGGCCCAGACTGAGTTGTGTACGCTGAATTCCTCTTATGAAGAAACAGTCAAAAAATTGTTTGCTGTGTAAATGGGACAGCGGAGGTGGGGCTGGAGAACTTTGGTAGGTGATACTGGTGGTTTTTCCAGGGGGCTGCTGCAAGGGTGTGATCACAGCTGGTAAAAAATGAAGCTGCTGCAGAACAAAGTGACAAAACCTAAAAAATACTGGGAAGACATTTCTTACTATCTTCTCAAAAAGGTAGAGAATCAATTAAATGCATTAATGCCTCTGGGGGAGGACAGTGCTTGCCTAGTAAGAAAAGACTTAGTGCACCAGCCCCTGCAATCTACATCCAGATGTTCAGCTTGGAATTTAAGTGTGTTATCAGCAACAGCAAATGTGGGTACTGGTGAGCCCTATCACTGAAAGTGGGTATGTTTTGTCTCTCAGTGTCTTCCACCAGGAACAGGCACTTTCCTGGAGAAATTCAAGGTGTCTAAAACCAGATAAAAGTAAAAACCATCACAGGGCACCAGGTTATACAGTTTTAGTGTTCCCTCAGAAATTTCTACTTCTGAATCTAAAATGCAATTCTTTTGTTTCAGAAAAAATCCAAGAAATCTTCAGAGACGTTGACGTTTAAGAGGCCAGAAGGAATGCACCGAGAAGTTTATGCACTTCTCTATTCTGACAAAAAGTAAGAGCACATGGTCATCTCTGCAGGTTGTGGGGTGGCCTGGGCTTTTGGTGGCAGGGCAGCATCCTCTTGAAACCAGGGGCAGTCTCGCTTCCCAGATTGATTCCCCTTTGTGCTTAGCCCATGCTTGTGCCCTTCTCTTAGTCATGGACAGTGTCTGTTTTCTCCCTTCTAAATTTGAGGGGTTTGTGTGATGTAAGAAATTAATCAGATACAGGCACAATAGTCTAATGCAGCCAAACCAGTGCTCTTACCCTTTGTATCCAATTCTTTCTTAATCTCAGCTGGGAATAGCACCTGCTTTTGTGTCTGCAAAAAGAGTTCTGAGCCTGAAATCTCTTTGGATTTGTCTTGGGCTGCTCCTTGTTTCTCATTACCAGCACTTTTCTCCATGACAGGGATGCACCTCCACTGCTGCCAAGTGATACAACTCAGGGTTATCGAACAGTCAAAGCAAAACTGGGCTCCAAGAAAGTCCGGCCTTGGAAGTGGATGCCTTTCACCAACCCAGCGAGGAAAGATGGAGCGATGTTCTACCACTGGAGGAGAGCAGCAGAGGAAGGGAAGGATTACCCTTTTGCCAGGTTCAATAAAGTAAGTGGGAGCACTTTCAAACAAAAGCATATAAATAGCAGCTGGAAAATACCCTTCAGTCAGTTTCTTGACTGTCCAGACAGGAAGTTGATTCTTTCAACCAGTGAAGACTGAGTTAGATTTGGTAATTGCATTTTAAATTGCAGCATGACCTGAAGCCGTGTGACCATGGACTGATGTCTCCGAATCATTCGGGCGAAGTGGGCTTTGTATGTGGTCAGAGCTTGCTAGAGACCCCCGTGTTTCAGGTGTGCAGTCATTGATTTGGTGAGAGGACTCGTGATATCTACCTCTGTTCTGGACCAACATCCTCCCCCTGATTACAGGCTCAGGGTAGTAAAAGATATTCTATTCTGACTGAGACACAAAAGCCATAAGTCTTGTTATTTTGCTCAGTATGAAAAAAATCGCTTGAGCTTCATGGCCAGAAAGGTGGCTTGCAACCTCTTGGCCAGATTCCAGCACAGATGCTGAATTACTTTGCGTTCCCTCTGAAATTGCTCTTGTGGTATCAGTGTGGTGCAGTTCCCTGTTCTTTGCGTCTTACATTAAATTGTCACAATGTGTTGTTGTAATCTCCTGCTGTCTTTTGTCCCAGATGTATCTGCTTTGAGTGGCTGGGCCTTTCATGTGTATGCACAAAGAAAACTACATCAAGATTTATACTTCAAAGTCAGGACCTCCAAAGTTAGGAAGGAGCGGAGTTAGGGTGCTTCCATAATGTAATTTAACTCCCTTCATGATGCAAATCTGAAAGAGTAAAAAAAGCATGTGCTAACATGATTCCACAAAAGCTCTGCTTGCATGTAACCGTATACAATATTTTAAGTTTGTAACCCACAGAGCATCAGCTCTAACAAAGCTTGGCTTCCTGCAGAGTTAAGTGGTTGGTTGACCTTATACGTTAGAAGGCTCAAGCTCTGACTGATGCTTTTACTCTAGCTGGGACATTGGTAAGAGCCTCCTGTGGTATCTCTTCTCTCATGTCTGGGGTGGAAGTCTGAAGTATGAGTCACTTAGTCGAGGCACCTACCTAGCTGTCTGAGTGAAACTTTGTGAGGCTAATTGTCTCCAAGACTCTACTGCTGGAACTGGTTTTGGCTGAGTTCAACTGAGTTTATCAGAGGGGGCCACACATCACATATGGGTGTTTTAATTATATGGTCCTCGTTTCCTTAGCTTTATCAGGTACTGTGAATTGACAGAAGAACCTTCAGCAAGGCTGTAACCTTTAGATTAGTGGTACAGGCCTCTGCCATCTGCAAATGCACAATTGCATGATATCAGGAGCAAGTTGGTGTCCTTGTGGTGCTGTAGTTGAGAAAGTTGAAGGCACTGATGAAGAGTTTTGCAGATATTTGCTGTGTCAGAGGAATTTTATTTACTTTTCCAGACTCTTTTGTGAGTTTCTTCTCACATACTTGATACCTCTGCCTGAATCTTTCTCTCCCTTGGCATGAACCTGTTTTCCTGTGTAGTCTGTCCTGTTGGTTGCTCAAGCTCTTGAACCAAGCTCCTGGGTCACTGCTCAGTTGCTTTCTCTTTTCTATGTGCTTCCAGTCTCCAGTCCAATTCCCTCCTCTTTGTTGTGAGATCCAAAATGTGAGCTTGGATTTCACCAGGTACACTGAGCCTTGTTTTAGGGTGTGAAACGCGAGTATAAAAGAAGCTTTGCTGGTGTTAGAGCAAAGCCCTCTTTCAGCCAATACTGTTCTTTTGGCTACCATCAGTAAAGGCTTGGAGAAAGTGTATGAGAATGGGGCAAATACATATTTTCCTACCTTCTGGTGGTCTTTGGTTTAAGGATTTCTGAACTTGAAATTTGTGTTTAATAATTCTTGCTAGGTATGTTCAGGGCAGAAAGATGCTTTGTGAATAACCCATGCTAATGAGTTCTTCAGGCTAATTTTGTGTGGTGTGCAAAGGTGCTTTCTTCTGCTCATTTCAAACTGCTGCCTTGAAGTTTAGTCCTTCTGAGATCTTGTGTTACATGATGTAGTAAATTGTCCTTGCTATGTACTGTGTTTTCTGTAATTTGACGTGCTCTCCTGTGGACTCCCTTGTTCTCAAGTATCTTTTCTTTTGAAATGGGTGGACTAGGAGTGAGTGTTCCACTTATGAGAGCGTGGTGGGTTTATGTGGGCTGTGTTTCTCTATTTCCCTCATGATTTTTACTGTTCAGTTTGTATTTTTACCTCTATTAGGCATTGTGCTGATGTTTTCACAGAACTGTCTTGTGGCTCCAGGATCCTGAGCAGTTTCAGCTAATTTAATACTCATCGCTGTGTGAGTTCATAGTGTGAAATGTTGGACTGAGAGAGGTTTTCTGGGCCATTGAATCCTCCTCTTGGCTCTTTCAGGTCCTGCCACTATCCAGTCCCTTTCATAAATTGATCAAGTTCCTTTCGAAAAGCACTTGGCTTTTCCTGCCCCTGTGCTTCCTTGGGAAGCTCTTCTAGACTGTCTTTGCTCCATTTCATTTCCAGGTTAAATTTTCCATGTTAAATTGGCATTTCTTTGCAAGTCAATTTCTTTGTTCTTATTTCAGTTGTTCTTTTCTTCCCATGGGTATTCCTTTCATTTCATCTAGCATATTTGAAGCCTGC
The DNA here is from genome assembly GCA_013397775.1 of Eulacestoma nigropectus. Taxonomy (NCBI): domain Eukaryota; kingdom Metazoa; phylum Chordata; class Aves; order Passeriformes; genus Eulacestoma; species Eulacestoma nigropectus. Next base: position 5,303,223 of record VZTE01005518.1, on the reverse strand, counting down.
AGTCAGATGCTCTTTCAGACTTCCTTTGCTAGGCTGCATTCTCTTCCAGTCTGCTGTGGGAAGACAAGCTCTCCACCCCATTACTCATGCTCTTCTCTGTACTTGTTTCCATTTCAGTGCATCTCTCCTGACCAGGGATCGGTAGTGTTGTAGTTGGTATTCATGCTAGTATTCTTGTTGTGCAATTGAAACACTGCCAGTTTCTGCTGGAAATCCCTCTCTGGGGGTCATATTTGCCTTTTCATGGTTACATTGCATTTGAATGTATAGTCAGCCCGTGGTTGGCTCAAGCTTTCCTTCTGTTCCTACCTTCTCATTTCTCAGTGGTTCTCACTGGCTATGAGTGGGGGCTGAGGAAACGTTTTGGAAGTGTCTTTGCTCTTGTCACGTTCTCTTGTCTGATGAGGCGTCTGCCACCTTCCCTTCCATCCAATGCAGAGGCCCCTGCTGGCTCTTCTCATGTGTGTCTGCTCTGGAAATTATTTTGTTTCATGGTGTGCATGGGACGTCCTTACAGTGTCTGGTAAGATGGCTTTGCTCCAGGTGGAAGTGGTACTTGAAGGTTGAGGTTCAGTGCATCCCCAAGAGACCTGCTTCACCTTTGAGTTTCTATGTCTCAGTGGTGGAAGAAGGGCAGTAGACCTAAAGGGCCTGTTATTTGGAGGCTCAGAAATGCTCCTCCGAGCTGTATGGAGTTCCTGAGGATGACTTTCCTGGTGACAGGACACAAAACCACAGAAGTGTTGAAGCACATCTGCTGCTTGCATGCGCGCAATTTTCTTGTGGAGGTAGGACCGCCTCAGTCTAAGCAAAGCTTCGCTGCAGGAGGAAGGGAGTGAGGGCAAATAAGGGAGGAAAGCACACGCTTATTTACACTTTTGCTTTACTACCTGCTAGTACTTCCTCTAATATAATTAAGTATTTTTGCAGTTTCTTTAGCACTCATGTGACACTTGTGTTCTGGATAGAGCCCTTGCAGAGCAGTTCCAGACTGGGGACAGTAGTGTGGGCTTGGCGTTTTAGGCACCTGGGATACTGTGAGAGTTGGACTGTCGTTTGGCTCTGTGGTTCTGCTGGAGAAAAGGTCTATGAGGAAGAGAGAGACAAAGTTATTTGCCAAGTTTATGGCCATCAGTTATACAGTACACAGCCTTTCAGATCTTCATGGTACTGTCTGCACCAAACATGAAAGAAGTAGTCTGAGTATCAAAGCAGAAGGTGCACTAGAGGCTGGGGACTACTGCTCCTTGCCTTTCCTGTTCTTCCTGTACAAGTGAGCATGTCCCAACCCAAGTAAAGAGTCAACTGTCAGAGCAGTTTATGCCAAGGTATTGGTTTTGCTCTATGGGAGGAATGCAGGGAGGCTGGCTGAACTTTGGTTTCACTGTCATGTTAGCCTGATAATTTTGAAACTCGTAGCCAGGATGTGGGTCGCTGACCTCTGCCTTTGTCAGCCACCTGAAGTAGGTTTCAGCCTCCTAGGTGGTAGTTCCTGGTAGGCTTCCCTGAATGTCACGTTATGGCCTTGGGATCACACATTGCTCCATATCAAGTCCTCTGCCTGCTCATCATGTTTCCTACCAGGGCTCATTGCTCAGGGACCTGGCAGCCCCCTCCTGTCAGTACTGTGCTCATTTTCTTGGCTCAGGTATCTTGGCAGTGAGAAGGGCAGTGCTGCAGGAGAGCTACCGTGGTTTTCTCTTCTCTCCATAGACAGTGCAGGTTCCTGTCTACTCGGAGCAGGAGTATCAGATGTATCTCCACGACGACGCATGGACCAAGGCTGAGACAGATCATCTCTTTGACCTGGCTCGGCGCTTTGATCTGCGCTTCGTGGTCATTCACGACCGCTACGATCACCAGCAGTTCAAGGTGAGTCCTGGGGGCCAAGTTGCTGCTAGCAACCTGCTGCTATGGCATGTGCAGGGCTTTCTGCACTTGAAAGACCAAATTACCCTTTATGTCAACTTAATTAGGGGAAAATAATGAATTATTGGGAGCAAGGAATATTGAATTTCCAGCACAAGGCATTACTGCTTGCTTTGTTGGTAATTAAATCCACTGTGACTTGTTCTCAGTCCCTGTTGTGTTTTATTAGAAAGTTAGAAGGTTTGCACCTGCCGGGAGAACAGCTCGTTGTTCCTTGAAGATAAGGCAGCTGGGGAGTTTGTTTATTTGAGCAGGCTAGGTGTTTTGGATTTCAGTCTAGGCCCTTGGAGAAGGATCTGCTAATGAACCCTGCGGGCTGGGACTTCTCCCTGGTACTGCTCCTGACTTGTGGGCTGACATGGTGCAGGTTTCCATCATCTCTTCTGTGAAATAGGGACCCTCAGTGGTCTGAAAATGCAACCCTGGTATCATGATTGCAGATCTCCTGTACTGGCTCCATGCCTCCTGGTGACATAGGGAATGATGCGACTTCTGCAGAACAGCTCCAAATGCTGGAACTTTTTGTTATCCTCTGAAAGGCTCACATGAAGAGCGTCTAGCAAAGTAACATAGTAAGAGTATGCTCAGCTGAGCAGCCCAAACATCTTTGGTACTTGGGTTAATGGAACACAGCTCAGACTTCATGAAATGATGGGCAGTGGATTGTTGCAGCTGATACCTTCTTGGTTGTGACTTGAATGACCATTGTCTGGAGCAACTTGGAGACCTGCACATTTGTCACAGTTTCCTGCCTGCAGGCTTTCTCCTCTCAACTCTCCTTGCATCCTTTTATCTTCACTGCAGGGGGTGCTTCACTGCTGTATTGTCTCTAAACCTTCAGCATTGTTGGATCTTTCAGTGGGTGTTTTTAAAGTGGTAGCTGTGAACCCTTGTTAATTCATGCAGCTCACTGAGAAACTCATCCTTCCCTGTCATTCCCCTGGCACCTGCAAGGGTCCCTGCTGGCCTTCCTCCCAGGCACTATGTCTTGTACTTAATGTGACACCCTTCAGCCAGTGATCCTTAGGTGGCTACTGCACAAGGTTTTGCTTGGTTCTTCCATAATGTTGTCATCCTGTGATGTCTTCCACAGAAAAGGTCAGTGGAGGACCTGAAGGAACGGTATTACCACATTTGTGCCAAGCTGGCAAACATTCGTGCAGCTCCGGGCACAGACCTGAAAATGCCAGTCTTTGATGCTGGCCATGAGAGACGAAGGAAGGAACAACTGGAAAGGCTTTACAATAGGACACCAGAGCAGGTAACTTGGGGAAGAGAACATCACTGCTCCAAAAGATTGATAAGTTGAATCAGTAGGTGTATGATACAGGTCAGAGGGTGGGAAAGGTTAAGAAAGGCTGGACAAGAAAAGAGCAACACCTGAGTACAGCTTTTGTTGTTGGGTTAATGTCCCTTTAAGGAGTTTAAAAGGACATTAACTGAGAAATCTGACTATACAGGAGAAAGGGCTACATGAGCAGAGTTATGGTCTCTGGTAACTGCCAGGACCTTCTGAGTGACACTGACTGTGTTAGTCCTCTGATAGAAGCAAATTCTCTGATCAATGTCCGTAGGAGTACCGGAATCTCATGGAGAGAGAATTATTTATTTGAGCATAAAAATCTTTCCAAAAAACAACAAAGTCTAAATCTGCATGCTTAGTTCTCCTCTATGTTGAAGCTATGTAATGGTCCTAAGGTTCAGAGATTAAGAAACTGTGTTCTCCATAGGCTGGGGGAGAGCATCCTTTTCAGTTAGTTCCTTCCAAGGACAAGTTCACATGTGACTTACTCTGCTTCTTCCCCCCATTGACAGGTGTCAGTACGAGGCATAGTTACTCTGGGTTCTGTATGCTATGCCTGGGGAGGGGAGCCAGCTTTTCACAACACTGTATTTGCAACTACAGCATATTTGGGCTTTTTTACCTTTCTGTCTGTGCTTTTGGACTCTGGAAGATGGGATTAGTAATTGGATTGTTGAAGGGTGCATCATAAATGTTATGATACAGTACCTGCCACATTGTAGAGTGGCAATGCCACGGCTACAGGGTAAGGTTATGGAGTGTAATGTGCCCTACAAATCCAAGAAGTTAGGCAGGAGCATAAAATCATTCCCAGGCTGGCCCAGGGCAGAGCTGTTATCGGTAGATGGCCCCCTTGCCTTGCCAGGCCTCCTTTGCTCTCTGACTGCCCTGACATGCTCTGGTCTGCAGGTGGCAGAAGAAGAATACCTCATCCAGGAGCTCCGCAAAATTGAAACCAGGAAGAAAGAGAGAGAAAAGAGAACCCAAGACCTGCAGAAGCTCATCACAGCTGCTGACACCACCACTGAGCAGAGGCGTGCTGAGCGCAAGGCTCCCAAGAAGAAGCTGCCACAGAAGAAGGAGACAGAGAAGCCTGTAAACATTTCTCTTTTCTTTTTTTTTTTACTTTTTTTTATTTTTCCCTTTCCCCTGTTCGTGCTCTGTCTGGGTAATGTGTTTTCTGCAGCAGTCCTATGGGGATCAGGCCCTTTTTGGGTAGGGAGGGAGTAATTGCTGGCTGCCTTCTGGCAGATGTTTTTTGGTTACATCTTTGGAAGGTAGAATGGTGTAAGGCAGCCATTGTCAGAGTCCCCTGGTGTGCTCTCTGTCTCTCTCCCATTTGAAAAATGCTCGTTTAAGTTCTGTTTCTCTTTCCCTCCCTGAGAAAACGGATGAAATAATGCCGACCATTCAGGTATCATGGCAAGGAGAAACATCTGTCTCCCTGCTTCTTCCAAGTGTATTTTGTTACTGGTGTAGGGTTGGCCCACAAACCCACTGTGTTTCACCTGCCTTCTTTTTCTAGTCCAAGTTTTCCTTTCCTCCCCAACTCCTGGATTTCAGCATCATCTCCCCAAGCTCAGTACATGCTCCTTTCCTGATCCTCAGCTGTGATCAGAGCAGCCCTGCTGTGGGACTCTTGTATTCTGGGAGCCATTGCTATTTCTCCATGAGCTGAGCTGAAGTCTAAGGAGCCCAGAACACAGGTTTCAGTTCACATTTGATGCTACCTCAGTTTCCCTTTCTGGAAAGAGGAGGACGGCATGGACCGATCTGAATTCAGCACCTTCAGTAGGAAAGGGCTGTTAAAAAAATCTCACATGTTTCTAGTGAGTCTCTGGGAATTCCTGTCCCTCCACCTTGTGAACAGAGAGCACTTGTACCCTTTTTCTCCAGAAGATTCTGTACAGAGAGGGGGGAGAAGCAGTGAATTCTAGACAGTTATTGCTTGAATTGTGCCTAATGGCCACCACTTCCTCAGAACACTCTTTTGGTGTGTTGTGTCCTGTATGTCTCTGTGCTATGTGATGAGTATAATATCACTGGGCACTCTGTGCATTGAATTCCTTTAAGGGTTGTTTTGGGAAAGCTCAGCCATGGCTGGCATATCTCCCTGTAAAGAAAGCAGTTTGTCATTGGTGGTAATGAAAAAAAGAGAGCTAGAGAATGGGGCTAGAAAGATGCTGAGGGTGCCAAGGCGAGGGAGTCCACCCCTAAATGTTGGCTGGGGCCTGTCTGCAGGCATGTAGTGCATAGGCACACCAGGATGGGCAGAGAAACAGTTTCTGTTGTTGCACTAGCATCATTTCAACCATGACAGAGTCCATTAGGAGTCAATTACCAACTATAGCCGGGAAATGTTAAGAAAAAAATTGCATTTTAACTAAGAATTTGAATCGGGAGCTGCATCAGCATCATTTCAACAAAGGAAAATCATTTAGCAAAGAGTCAATTGAGGTTGAAGCGTTTACAGCATGTACAGGCTGTACAGGCACATGAGGCAAAAGAACCCATTTAATTGCTTATTGCCGAGTGCAAGTCAGAGTTGGCTCGGCTGAGGCAACAATGCTGATTTCCCCACACTGCTTGTGGCAGGGTGTTCAGCAACAGGCTGAGGGGCAGAGTTTGGGGAGTTTGGAAGCCAGCCTTCATTCAAAGGAAGCAGACAGGATTGGTTTTTGATTGCAGCCTTGTTTGTCTTTAATAATGCAAGCAGGGAGGCTAGATCCTACCAAAGATCAAAGTGATACCTTCAAGTTCATGAGCCCGGTTGGTAGTTAGAGAATACTTTTTCCTTCATGGTCATGTTTAGGAATCTTTTCCCGGGTCCTCTCTTTGTTGGACAGACAACAGATAACTGAAATAATCCTAATGCCTGGCCATACAGAGTAGTTTGCAGGGTGCCATGTCAGGACTAAGACCTAGAGATAGCTGATAGGGATGTGAGAGTCGTTGGCAGGGAACTTGAGAAATTGAGTCACTGTCCTTCAGCATCTCTTATGATCTTGGGGCAGCCCTGGCTGTCTCAGCCCTGTCTGGAACAAAGAGCAAGCTCTAGAGCCTCTCTGCAGAGAAATATGGGAACAGCAAGGCAAATGCTGTCTCCAGAGAAATGGGGAGATTTGAGGTGACTGTTTTGGAAAACATGATTGTGCATGTGTTTTGCAGAGGTTGTGGCTGTTCTTAGCTTGAATCATAAGTATTGCTGACCCATTCAGGGAACCCCAAACCATTCAGTGCACAGATAGCCTGGTTTAATAGTTTAAAAGTCTGCTCACCTTTTGCTTTGCTCATCAGCACAGATTTATAAGGGATTGCATTTATCTTTTTCCATTTTGTTGAAATGCAACTATGTGCTCTACTGTTAGCAGCAGAAGCATTGGAAGTTCACTGCATTTTAATGCTGTGCTTAAAATATGAAGTAAGAAAGAAAACTGTCTAATGAGTGGACAAATGGTAAAACATGTATGAACAGCAGGCCTCCCTGGGAGGGGGCAGTCTTTGTATCCTCATTAGTGGGCTCATGTCTGTACAGATCAGAGGTTTCTCAGCTCATTCCTTAGAGAGTTTGCAGTCAAAAGCCAAGATTTAGGGAAGTCCTGGGCTGTTTTGATCAGTGAAATGGGTCTAAGTTGGATAAGGATGTTACTGTGCAAATATATGTGAATACTATTTAGGGTCAGGGTTTCTGTGTGGGTGGATGTAAGTTTCTGTGCAAAGCAGTGCATTTAAACCAACTGACCAAAAATGTTTGAGCTTTCCAAAGATACCTTGAACTGGAGTATTCTTCTTAATGAATTGCTTGGGATTTTCCCACTGAATCCCATTGCCTGGGATTTTCCTCTTGCCTCAGCTCTGACATGTGGCCGTGGCAGGTGGTTCTCTGTCATAGGAAACAGTGTTTCCCCTTCAGATAGTCTCTACGTGAAATCTTGGCGTTTCTTGTGTTTCCTCCATCAACACATCCTGTTTCGATCTCTTTCAGGCTGTTCCTGAGACTGCTGGCATCAAGTTTCCTGACTTCAAATCTGCAGGTGTCACGCTGCGGAGCCAGAGGGTAGGCTCTTGTCCTGGTCCCGTGGGATCTCTGTTAATGTCTTTCACTTTGCCTGGCTCTCTCCTCATCTGTTCTCCTTTTATAGCTAAAGAAAGTCAAGTTCTTGCCTCTAAAATAAGAAAGGAATTCCATAAATGTGGAGACTCAGAAACCTGGAATGCTGGCTCTGTGAAAGCCAACTCACTGCCTTGCAGAGGCACCTGAACTTGCTGGTGGTTGTCACTGGTGTGCCTGCTCTGCTGTTAGACACCTGTGACAGAGCCAAATGTTCTGTCTAGTCCAAACAGAGCTCACAGCCAGAACTAATGGGCCCCATGGAGCATGTGTGTTAATAGCTGAGAGGTGCTTTTGGAGTGGTTTGGGCTGGAAAGGACCTTAAAGGTCATCTAGTTAAGATGATCTTTAAGAACTGGATGTTTAGGTTGTGTCTTGGAAAGAACAGAGACACACAAACACATACAATTTTTAGCTTTTCTATTTACATTATCTTAGAAAATGTTTTTTTTAGAAAAGCCCCTGTGTTCATTCTGTTGCAGAGATATTCCTGAGTAAAGAACTTTCTTGCTGTTTTTGTATTGCTTTCTTATATCAGCAAGACTTGACACCTGCCTCTTAGCCACAGGTTTTGGGATAGCAAGTAACTTAAACCTGCTTGGTCAACTGAATGTTTTCAGAGGAGTTTTGATAGCAAAATCCTGTGTGCCCATACCAGTGCTTTTTGCTTTTTTCCTAGCCAAAAAAAAAAAAAGATTTTTAGTTGCTTTATTATAGCAAAGTTGGATAAATATGTTCCTTGCCTGGCACCCTCCCTTGGCAGAGTAAATTTGAAAGACTGTTTTTATGGAATGTTCTTTTGATATCAGGATGATTCAGATGGCTGTTAATAGAAATGTGTTTGGGATAATGCTGCTTCAATATACAGGTGCATGTGTGTGTTAGAGGTGGGATGCCTCAGCAGGGTCACTGCTGAGGGGCCCCTTCAGTGTACCAGTGCCACCACCTGCAGGATACCTGTTCAGGTGAGGGGCTACAGCCTTGGGGAAATCGCAGTCCAGAGACAAGCAAGACTGCAGTGCATGTGTTGAGATTTATTGAGACGTGGCAGATGTGTTCTCCAGCACTAAGATAAATAGAGTAATATATGGAGATTGATTTGGATTTTGAAAACTAATAAGTAATGGTTGATCTTTTCTATTTTTTTTACCCCCTCTGGAAGAGAAGCTGAGCAATAATGTGTCAGTGATGGAACCATCTAGCAAAACTAGCAGCCTTTTTGTGCACCAAACAGGCAATTCGAATCCCAGCCTTCATGAAAATGGGTGCTGTATGCTTTTATCTGTTCCCTTTAATGCTCACAAGATACAGTGCTAAGCTGAGGCATGGCAGTCTGATTCAGCAACTTTTAGCCTGCAGTATCCAAGCTCCTGGAATGACCTAGAGCAACTTTCTATACTCTGCTTGAAATTTTTAAGGAGATAAATGCTGTTCTTAGAATTACCAGTGGTTTGTGAAAGATGGTACATCGCTGATCTAGGTGAAAAAACAACACTTTGCTGTTTGGAAATGTGAAACCTACCTCTAACCCAGAAAAAAATAATTCATTTGTAGCTATTAGCCAGTCACCTGGCTTCCTTTTCCAAGCCTTCCCTGTTTTTAAAACAGGAGCTGACTCACTTGCTTCACAGATGCATGATGGGGAGAATTAAATACATGAGGTCAGTATGGGCCTTTTGAACTGGTAAGAGGTGCTGAAGTGCCAAATGTTATGGAGTTGACAGTCCATGCTAATCCAAATTATTTTACTTGTGGGATTTATATGGCAAACCCTCTGAACTCCAGTGATGTGGAATTGATCAGGGTGGAGGCTGACTAGGACTAAGTGAGGAATTGGAATGAAGTGCTGGAAATTCATATTCTGGCAACATCCAGCATAAGATGTTTTGCCCTTAGCACATTGAAAAGTGATATGTAAAAGCTTGTGCTGTCCTGCAGTAAGTTCTTTTGCCTGAAGACCTAAAGAGTTCCCCACTTAAAGGCTTCTGTTGTCCTCCTTTATTTTATACTTTGCTACTGTGCTTTACGCCTTCGTGGTTAGGTGAAGTTGGATTTTGCACTGGGTTCGGGGCTTAACCTCTGTCATGTGTGAAAAATGTACCATATCATCCCCAGGATAATAGCACTTACTCTTTGATTAGAGATTTTTTTTTTCCTGAGGATTTACAATTAGTCTGAAATCTGAGTTAAAATTAATTTATAGAAATGAGCCCTTGAAGAAAAAGTTGGGAATCCGTATTCAACTTAATTTGTTCCCAGTAGTTTTTATGACAATAGCTATGGCTCTTCAAATTCCCCCTGTCGTTAAAGCTTACACAATCTTATGGACAGGCTGAATTTGAAGACTGTTTTTTTTTTTTCCCCTGTGAGGATTAATGGTCACTTACAGCCATTATTCTTCATAACTGAAAGTTTCTCCTTCAGCAGACGCTGAAGAGTAATCTGCAGTGAGTTCGACAAGCTGCCTTCTATCAGACTGGCTTCAGTCTCCCATTGTTCTCCATGGGACTGTGGCCACAGGCAAAGAAGGCCACAGCCCCCGTGCCCTTGCTCTGCATGGGATTTCCCTCTGCCTCCTGACAGCACAGACTGCAAGTTTCTCTAAGGCAGTGGGAAGCTGGGCATTATGAAAAGCTTCCTCTTAATTCAAGGCAGCGTATTGCCTTGGTGCCACTGGGAACAGGAGGCAGTAGCAGATGTTTGGAAAGGGGTGAGCCTTCCAAGAGTTTCTTGAAAAGAATTTTAGACCTTTGCCTTCCCTTTTAGTAAAACAGCGTTATGAAAATAACATCAGAAGTGTATTATTAATCCTAAGCATTACTTCTGGAAAACTTCCTGTTACACCGGGTCTGCTCAGCTGGGAGGTAAGACAGCCAAAGAGCCAGAGGAAAAGAGAGATGGGTAGGGAATTTGAACAGGGAAAGGTGAAGAAAAGACTAAAGGGAAAGCAGGGAGCTATGAGGAAGGAATGCTTTGCTGTGGATCTGCCTGAAGGAAAGGAAAATGGGAGCTGTTGAACTTGAATCTTTTCCAGGATCCAGACAAACCAACAGTAACCACATGTTTGTGATCTGGGCATGATGTTGTTTCAGTAGGGCAGAACTGAGTTTGTTTTGATTTCACCACAATGTTTCTGTACCATGTTACATTCAGCTTTAAGTTTAACCTTTGACTTTATTGTGTTCAGAGCACTTGACTTAGGCATACTTAACATCTCTGCAGTGCGTTTTAAGTTGTTCTCTCTGAGCCCTGCCTGTGAATTTTAACTTAGGATTTCAGTAATGCTGTTGAATTGTTGCAGCAGTGCTTTTAAGAAGGAAGGTGATGCATGGAAAAGGGTGGATGTTTGTACCCACTCCTGCATGTTGAGGTGTATGTCTGTGTCCTTGCTCTGTTATCATGGGTTTGGAAACAAAGGAACTGGAAGAGAATTGATTGAGTGGTGTCTCATCTGGAAACAAAACAAAACTCTGTGATGAAAAAGAGTTTGTAGAGTTCTCAGTCAGCAGAAAGGACTGAGGGATGCTCCAGCTTAGTCATTCAAAGCTGCCTCCTCCCCTCAGAAAAGGCTTCCAGCCAGCAGCCTGACTCCATCTGCTTAACTGAGATCTTGTAGACAATTTGCCAGTTGAACAAATTAAGAAAGAAGTAAAGGAAAGAAAATTACAAGTAGAGCTTTAGTACCCATTGATTCAAATATTCACACTCACCAGCTTTTAAATATTTAGTAGCCTTCTGAACACTTTTTTAGCACTGATTTACAAATAAGAATTTACTGTGGTTGTGTGGGGAAAGCATGTGTGAGTTCTTCCATTTTTTTTTTCTTGGAGTGAGAACTAAGTGCTTACTGCAAGTCCAAGGTGAATGATATTTCTAGAGGAAGATGGGGTTGTATGTATGTGTTTAGACATGTTTATTCTCTGTATTTGATCTGACCAATAATTAAATGGCCAAGCACGCTGGCTGTGTACTCTCCGTTGGAGGCTGCTGGCTCTGTTCCTTCCCTATCATTAATGCAAACCCAGACCTCATTGGGAGTGAACATGTGAAACATCTGTCTGTCCTCCTGTGATCAATACTGTCCCTTCAGAGGTTCAGCTTTTGGAAGCAGTTCCATAAAATACCAGTTATTTTTATTTGGATTTGATAAATTTAATTACTTGAAGCAATTAATTATTTATTTGTTTTGTATTGATTGCACTCCAAGGCGTTCTGACATCAATCTCATGGAGATCAGCACACCCTTATTAGGTGGGAAAGTTTATGTTTCCAGGTCTGAACATCCCATGGATTAGTTAGCTGAGATGTGCTTGTTGCTTCTGCTAGCAATTTTTCATTAGTGAAGTTGTATGTTTTGCACTCTACAAGAGAGTGGCTGGGAGTAATTTCCACGGGGAGTCTGACAGAGGTGTAGAAGGAAGTAGTTGTCTCATTTCTGTGCATAAAAGTTATGAAGAAACGATGCAGGCTGGATCGAATTCATGTTGTGCCACTGCCATCTATTTGTTGTATTACATGCCCTTTAATTAGGGCCAAGAGAGTGCTGGTGCATTTCCTAATCAAACTCCTGTCTGTAGAGAATGAAATAAGAGGAAAATATTGGTGTATTTATTTTTAAAGAGAACTGCAAAGGATACAAAATCTTGAATGAACTAGAGACGGTGAATCCAACATGTCTCTTCCTCCATTCTTGTTCTTAGCTAAACCAAAAGGCACTTAAACTGCTGAAAGTGCATCCATCACCTTTTTTTGTAGAGGTCATTGGTGTGGGAGAGCATCTGGACCAAAGCCTTAGTAGGTTCTTGGGTGTAAGGAGAGCACTCTAGGTACAGGAGTGGGATCACTCTGGGTATAGGATCTTTAAAATAAGTTGCAGTTCTGGAAAGGACTCCGTGTTGCTGCTTCTGTTGAATCATCCAGTACCAAACAGTGTTCATGCAGTATGAGGCCTCAGGGACCTTTGTCAGTCCTGGATTTGAGAAGCTTTTACTATCTTTGTGTGCCTGTAGTGACACAGTCTCGGGTGTCATTCATCAGCCAGTTTTATTGTGTGTAACTTGTGCAGAGCTCCATATATATCACTTTTTTCTTTCATTAGTGTAACCAATATAATGATTGGACTGTAATTAGTCACTGCGGTTGTTTGTGTAAGTGGAGATTCAGTTAAATTATTTAAGAGAAAAGCAACATCAATTCAAAACATGCATGTGTTGCTACACTTTCCTGTGTCTGACCTGGAAGTTTACATCATGTTCTTGTACTATGGTAGAGTGTCCTTGGAATTCCCCCTCCTGTGGCCTGTCTTAGGGCCCTCCCTGCAATCACAGCACACACTTCTGTGCTCTTGATTTGTTTCTGTCAGATGCAGCTCAGAGGCTGCAGCCATTTCCATTTTCTGCAGCCTCCTCTACAGGTCTCAGCTTGGTCTCCATGCCTGTAGTGAGAGGCAGGGATAGGACTATCTTGGAATCTGCAGATCTGCTTAAAGCAAAGTACTGTAGTGTCATTCTGGTAATGTGCTTTTAGCATGAAATCCCCCCCGGTAAAAATGTCCTGTGCAGTTCTTTCTTCTGCACCATGTATTTTCTTATTTTTTCCTACACCAACACTTTCTGTAGTATTTTTGCATCTGTTTTATAGGCTTGCACTATTTTTAAAGCAAAAGGTATTTAAGGACAAGGAATCTCAGGATTGGTAAGTGGCAGATAATACCTTGCTTGCCAGAGGATGTCCATCTTCTAAATGGCAGGCAGTCCTGGCAAGGTGTGACTTCCTCTTGTCTTCTCAGGTGTCTCGTTTCTTGTCACAACCTGTGTGTCAAATGGGGAGAAAGCCAGTGCTTTCCAGATTCTCAGCCATCACTGTGTGGATTCCAAGCAGCCCTAATTTAAAGGGCCACTTGTGCTGTGTCAAAGCAGTCTGTACCCCCTTTCTAGTGGAGAAAGGGTGAGAGACTATAAAAACCTTGAAGACCCTTTTGCCTGCACTGGTGAAAACCCTTCCTGCTGAGACATTGATTCTCCAGGACTTTGGTTCCTTCAGGAAATCTTTTCGCTTTACCCCTTGAATCAGTGCTACAGGTGAATAATGAGGCATTAATGTTTATAGGATCAGTGAGTTGCTTCTTTGCCGTATGCCTAAGTGTGCTGGGCTTCTCTGGTATCTGTTGACCTCCCTCATCTTGACAAAGCCTTCACTAGGTATATTCCTGTAAAACTGGTTTAATTTACTAGGAGGATGCAAGGACAGAATTTATAGTTTTGCACAACTGATTTGGGAATTTGTGAGGTATGTCTAACCACAGTCCAAAAATCCCTTAAATAACCATTTACATAAGTTACTATAGAAATGTTTTCTTTTTAAAAGATTGGTTTATTTAGCATTAAGCCTCACTGCTGGAGCGAGCTGGTGTTCATGTGCCACTCCAGAGAGATGGCTGTGTGTTTAATGTCTTACATAGCATAGGAGAGATGGCATAGTGGTATTACTCCCTGTTTTTGCCTGTGCAAAATCTTAATGTGGCAGGTCAGCAGGCACAGACAGAAGACACAGCGCCCATAGCTGTAAAGTGGGGCAGAGGGAAGCATGTATGTTCATTGAGACAGGGAATACCTGTGCAATTTCACACTTTTCTAGTTTTTGCATATACCCATTGCTCTTGCCCATCCACCTTCCACTGTAGCGCTTCAGTTCCATGCAGTGAAGCACTTCAGAATTTCAGAAATGTACAGGTTCATATCTAAAACTGAATTTTTCAGGTGAGGTTTTTCAAATTCCAGAGCTCTAAGACTAAAGTACTTAATATGGTTCTTTCCTTCCTTGAGTCTTAAAACTGTACAGGAGTGGAGGCTCTCTGCTCCTGCAGAGTAGAGCCATGCTGCCCAGGAATGTTTGACCTTCAGGCAGAAAATGCAAAAAACATTATTCATCTGAAACTTCAGCACTCCTTCCTGGAAATCCACAAAACCATTCAGTACTCTAAAGATATCCACAAAGAAAGTGCCTAATGAGAAAGTTTTCTTGCTGCTGAAATCCACAAAGAAGGTGGTTTTCAATGTCAGTGAGCTGTATTATGATGCTGAACAATACTGGTGCTGGTGCATAAAACTGCAGTTTACAGCTGTAGAGACACAGGTCAGATGTGTGGAGATTTCAGGATTAATGTTTTTAGGACAGTTATATTGTTTAGGGTTGGGGAAGGCTGATTTTAAGGAGGAGTTTACCTTAAAATTGAATTAAAATGAAATGCAGCATCAGGGAGGGTACATGTGAAATATTCAAATAACCACTGGTTAATTTTAAAAACCTTGTATTTTGGTGATAGAACAAACAAAAGGTTTCAGCACAAAAGAGGATTTTTATGGGCAGGAATGGGGAGTTGGGAGCATCAGAAAATGAGCATTTATTAAGAAAGTGATGAATTGAGAGCAGGACATTAAAGATGACCACACAGATATAATCACTCAAGGGCCCTGGGTGAATCTGTAGATCCTGCAGACCTCTCTCATTCCTACTGCAGATCCCCATGACAGTCTCTGCCTGCCAGGTGGTGATACTGTGAGACACAACAGGACTGTGTTGCAAGCTCTGCTATTACTTAGACTTCATTACTCTACTAAAATAGATTCAAATACATTTACAACTATGCTTAAAAGTATTAGCATAAATCATGAAAACTGAATGGCACACAAAAATAAATGAACCAAGTCTGTTTGGGGAGGCTATATCTTCAGTTATTTCTTATCCTGTTTGTTCATTTAATGAATTTTGCCAATTAGCAATTAATTTGCAGTAGGTCTCCTAGTCATTAGTGTGAATTAGCAAGGTTTTGTTGGCAGAATGCCTCAAACATTAAATAAAAATCCTGTATCGTGCAAAACCTCAAGGGTACTCCATGGTGAGATCCTGTACAGAAATTGAACTGCAGAGGGTCCACCCCAGTCTCAGCCCCTACCGTGAAGGTGTGGTGGGTGCTCTGTTCTGATCTTTTTAAACTGCATGACTCAACTCTGGAGCAATGTCCTTCTCCTTCAGGGGAGAGCAAAGCAGGTCAGTGCCCTGTATTCCATACCTCCCAGGCCAAGTGCATTCCAGCAGAGGCTGTGTATCCCAGGCTCTTCTCTGCACAGGTAGGCTCTGGTACTGTGGCTTTGTGGTGTTGACTCACACAATTTTCTGTAGCTCTTTATTTATTTTTCTCTTGGTACATGCAGTTCATGTGTTTAATGCAGGTTGTTTATAGCAAGGACAAAGGATTACAGTCCTTAAATCAAAAGTGATGTTGGTGTAATTATAAGCACAGGCTGGTGTTGCGAAGAGGGCTGTAGGGAGAGGCTGTCAAAGGAGAAGAGCAACCAAAATATAGTAACCTCAAAAATCCCAGCTAATCAGTTTTCTGACGGGAGCAATCTGTTTCCCAGGTATTATTATTATATGGGGACTTTAAAGATAATAAATAACATTAATAGTCTACTATGAGGAAGGAAAGATAAGGGCAAATGCCATTCACCTCGGAAGCTGTGGTTGCTCGCCGGAGTTCTCAGAGGAACATAATTTTCCTCAGCCCCTGCGGAGGCCTCCATCCATGACAACACCAAGAACATCCCAGGAGCTGTGATGTAAGCAACAAGATTGCCTGAAGGGGTATTTTCATTAATGCAGAGATATGGCCCACAGAAACCACATATCCCAGTGCACACATCATGAGCCAGAGAGCTCTTCTCTGGACTTCTGGCTGGGACTTGTGGCCCATGCAGATTGCCTCATTCTTTGGGAATGAGGGCAAGCGAGCACCACTTCCAGCACTGTGCTGCTTCTCTGGATATCTACTTGAAAGACTAAAACAAAGAAGGGCTTCCTGAAGTAAGCTTGGTCTTATCACAGCTGTACAGAGCATGAAGACTTCTCTCTTGCAACAAGGCAGCCCAGCTAACGGACCCTGGCTAACAGATTATCAGCAGCGTTTGAGTAATAGACTGCTCATTTAGTTTTAATACATTTTGCATAGAGAGCAATCAGCCTTCATCAGTCTTAGAGATGAATTGGCTTAGCCAGCTAAATTCTAAAGATATTAGTCTGACAGCAGCCACATAAATCATAACATTTTCTTAATGATGGTAAAATTAAAATATACTCTTGCTTTGAGAAACCAATGAAGCCTTCCTGTTTGCAGGCCAGATCCTCTTGCCTGAATTAAAAGGAAGCTTAATTGATGTGTTTTAAACTAAACTCACAGCCCACTCTTCCTCAGCATCTCTAGTGTTCCTTTCTTTGAAGTTAATTTGTCCTGCCTCTCCCTGCTCCATCCTCTAATCTTCAGGAGTGTCAGTGAAGACCAGACTCCTGTGGGACATGATCCGGATGTGCATAGCATCACAGTTGAAGGTTTTGCCAGGTGAATTGTTTGTTGCCAGTAGTTCCTTGAGCTAGTGGAGGCCTCCCAGGAGAAAAGCTTGTGCTCTTCCTCTAACCAGCAAACCAAGACCTCCTGTCTGTCTGCCTAGCCTAGCCAAGGATAAACTTTTCCTATTTCTTGTCCTTTGTTCCTGAAGCTGGCTCAGTGCCCAGCATGCTTTTGCCAGAAGGGAAGTTAACAGAAGGGAATCCTGCCTTTGGCTAAAAAGACTCCAATGTCTGGTGTTGGGGCAGGGTGAATACAGACTCTCAGGACTGTGATAGTCACGCAAGTGTTGTGTGTCCACAAGCTTTTCAGTGGGGAGATGCTGGGCTCATTGTGTCCCCCAAGTTCAGGGTAGTACCTTCTGACTACGTCAGCCCATACATCCCCTAGCTGAGGCAGAGCTGGGTATGTCACCCATTTAAATGTTCTATATGATTCCTCATGGGGCAGAACAATTCTTTGGGCTGAATCCTCTTGCTTTCTGGAATGTCTTCCTGATGTTCTAGACTGACCACTCAGTCTTCTGCTAAGTTGTGCAAAGTGACCTTTCCTTCCTTGGCATCCTGCTGCTAGCTCCAGCCTGGCACCCATCAAATAAACAGAACATCTCCTGTCCCAGTGCTCTGGGCTGCCTTATCTTAGGGCTCTACCCTGTCCTTTTCAGCAGAGCCTGTGCAGGTAGTCTGTGCAACAGAGCTCCTGGGAAAACCTATTTTAGTGAGGTTCTGCTCAAGTTGAGACTCTGGGCTGAAGACTTGACTGAAATCCAAATACATTATAACTTTGACAGTCTTTCTTCTGCTAAAACAATCATTTCGTGGTCAACTGCAAAGAATTGGTTTCTTCACAAGTATGAAAGAAGTATGAAATTCACTGCTGTGCAGAAACCCCAGCTCTAAGCCAAAGACCTTTGGGGTAAAAAAAAAAAGGCAGAGGCATCCCATAGTCCTTACCTGTGCTAACTGTTTGCATGAAGATGGGTTTTTGTTTTTTCTGTAGTGCTCCTGTTGGATTCTCTGGGTCAGGTTGGTTTCTTAGAAATCTTCCCCTGATAGTCCTACTGGTCCTTTGCTGGAGTCTTTCTTGTGGTGCTAATATCTGTCAAAAAGGACCAGGTGCTTCTGAGTATATACCGTGAAAGGCCCATTCCCCTGGGCTTCTCTGTGGTATCCATACTCTGGTTTCTTGGCTGAAGGGATGTCATGGAGAAGGCAGGATTTCCCACAGGTCCTACACTGCTCTTGTGGAGCAGCTGATGGGACATAGCCACAGCTGGGTTAAGGTCAGAGCTCTCACCATCTGGGTATGTGTGTGTGCATGCAGTGCTCCTGCATTCAGAGGCATTAGGAAGTTCCAGATGGAGCCTCTTGGCATTTTTGTGTTGAGGCAGTGAACACTGGAAGCCATGGCTCTAATCTGGGAGACTGATGTTGGGCTGTCCGTTTTAGGCAACTTAAGCCTGTGACTTATGGGAAGTAAGGTGACCACAGGCTCTCCCAGTGAGCTCTCCTGAGAGGCCAGTTTTAAGGTGGAGTGAATAATGTTTCTTCCTTCAGGTCATTCCCAGCCATGTTGCAGACTCATGGTTGGTCTCGCTGAGGTTTGGGCCCTTGGTCAGTAAGTGGTGTGTGCAGGATGGCTGCAGGATGCTCTTGCCTTCTGGCTGCTCAGTGGCCTGCCCGGCAACTTGGGTTGGTGATTGGGATCCCCAGGTTGAGGTGTGAGGTCACCTTTCCAGGGTTAGATATGCAGGACACTGTGCCTGTGTGCAGAAGGGTGTTTGACAATGCAGTGTTGAGAATCATTTCTTTCCTGGTGCGTCTTCTAGCATAGCTGAGTGCTTTCATTTTTTCTTGGATATATCTGCAGGGCTTGGAAACTTGTTCTCCCTGCCATATTGTGCCAGCTACGTTTGTGCTGCTGGTAATCTAATAAATGCTTGGTCTGAGCAGCTAGCACTCCTGCTAGAGCCCAAATGAATGCAGAGGAAGGACCCTGCTAAGTGTGTGCATTCTTCCTCTCCTGGCCAGCTCCGATTCCCTTTCATAGCTCACATCTGATGCTTCCTCTCTCACCTAGCCCCTTAGCTCCGATGTAAATGTGTGTGCACACTTCCGCCAGTCAAGTAACTGTGCTCTCTCTGTCTCTCCCCTTTGTTACAAAGCCTGCTCTGTAAATGAATCCCACAGGTCTGGGGCTCAGCAGGTAAAAGGAGAAGTGAGTCTGTTAGCGCATGAGTCTAATCAGGCCGGCTAAAACGAATAAAGTAGGGCAGCATTGCACATTAGCCGCTGTGTAAATGAGCCCTTTGATGGGCTGGGCACCGCGGGAGAGGGTTTGAAGCCAAGAAGAACTTTTGTTGTTAATTCAGTGACACATGGAAACTGTAAAACAGCGTGTCTTGCACACACACGAGAGAGAAAATAAAAGCCCTCACGACCGGGCTTTTCAATACCTGCCCTCGGACCTAGTCTGAAAACTTTCAGCCCCTGTCTCCCTCTCTTACCACTTGATTTTCCTTTCTCTCCCTTTCTTTTTTTGTTCCCCCTGCACTATAAAAAGAAAAGCTCTCTTGCCTTTTGAACTAGACGGCTGTGAGTGAGGGCTATCTCTGAGCTGTGTGGCTCTGTTACCTTTGTGTTCCAGATGAAACTGCCAAGCTCGGTGGGACAGAAGAAGATTAAAGCCCTGGAGCAGATGCTGATGGAACTCGGAGTAGGTGAGTAAAGGGGGCACGCGAGAGAGAAAGAGACACACAGAGCTAGCCTTTGTTCTTGAGATGGGCTATTTTTTCCCCTAGTAATACAGCCAGTTTCTTGAATAACAGTATGTGAATGGTTTTTAAAATATTTTATGTGTTTAAAAAAAAAAAGAAAGGGTAAAAGCCAGAACAAGATGCACAGGGTTTTTTTTTTTTTCCTCCCAGTAGAAAAATCTTTTAAAAGAGCCTTTGTTTCTCTCTTGTTTGGGCCTTTTTAACCATCAAGAGAGGCAGTGCAGTATTAGGAAGGCAAATCTCAGCCTTGCCGGGAGAGGTACTTCTAAGCGTGTTAGTGACCACGGCACGCGCATTGTTCAGGGCTGCCCTGTCTTGCTTTTAAGCTTCATTTCCTCTTAATTTACTGCTCACGGTGGCAAGTCCAAAATGCATCTGGGACTGTTCATCCCCCCTTTATAGGTTGCATGCTGTGTGAAAATCTGGAGCATCTCTGCTGAAAGGCGAGTAAACACAAATCCCTCACTCTTGAACTCGAGTGTCTTAGCAGCAGAAAGAAGGGTTCACTTAACATGTACAATACCTGCTCGTGGCTGGGGGGAGAAGTGCAGCCCATGGCCAGCGGCTGCTCTCCATGCAGTGGGGACAGTTTGCAGGTATTACAGGTCCCAGCATGCAGTGTCTCTTGATTAGACACCTGATGATCCCTTTCCCCTCCTCTATGAAGAGATATTTAAAAGTAGGAAAAGAGAAAAATAGAAAGAAAAATAGAAGCCTTAATAATGATTGATGAAAGATTACTGAGCCTGTTCCCGGCACTGATTTCTGTTAAGTCTTGTTAGTTTTTTGGGCCAACTGGTTTATGGCTCGGTATGTTGTCTCGGAGACTGTGCCATTTGGAAAGCCTCCTGTAGCTGGTGAAGGTGGCTCAGCCAGGGTGGTTTCCTCTTTCTATTGTAAAACTAAGGGAGTTAACTGTTTGTGCTTGCTAGGGAAGCCTTGGGGAAGCATGCGAGTGCTTCTTGGAGCTCACTTTCCATGAGGCTAAGGAGGAGTTCCTGACTCCCCACTCTTGCCTCGCAGAACACATACCTTGAGGGTCTCCTGGTGCTCCTGCCCTGCTGTACCTTAGAGTGCAGAACCACACCTGGGCTTTGTGGGGGTGAACACAGTGCCAGCAGGAAGGGGTCATGTGGCAGCCCTGCGGACAGGGGCCACTGCTGTGTATCAGAGCAAACATGCAGAGCTTCATCCTTTCCTTCTGCAGAACTTGCAGCTCTTGCTGGCTCTGTGTGTGTGCGTGGTGGGGTGCAGCAGAATGCAAGGTGTGGGGAGGTGATCTACCAGTTCCTGCTACAAACAGGTCTGTAACACAGCAGCAGAGCAGTTCTCTGCCTTGTACCTGCCCTGGGAGGAGCAGTAAGAGAGGCAACGGAGCTCAGCCTGTCCACTCCTTGTTGGTGAAGGTGTAGGGAACAGCAGGAACCCTTCTGTCCTTTGCAGCAGTGTAGATTCAATCTCTCTATAATACAGAGCTCCCTTCATGTGACCTGGTGGGTAGCAAGGTTCAGTCATCTGGTATTCCATCATCTTTCACTTGCTGAGTCCCAGACTTTGCAGGTTCACCCTTAGTCATTGGCCACAACCAAAGGACAGCCTGAAAAATCAGGTGTGCAGCCCTTAGGGATACCAATTGCTACTGATCCATGTGGTTGGAGCGAGGTTCCTGGCGTATCTTTGTGGGAATGAAAGAGCATCCAAGACCTTTATAGGAATTTTTCCATAGGGTTGTAGGTCTGAGTGTTTAACAGGAGGTGTTTTTCTCCCTAGATCTCAACCCTATGCCCACAGAGGAGATTGTGCAGATGTTCAATGAGCTGCGGAGCGACCTGGTGCTGCTGTACGAGCTGAAACAAGCCTTTGCCAACTGCGAGTACGAGCTGCAGATGTTACGGCACCGCTACGAAGCCCTGGCCAAAGCTGGGAGCATTGGCCCCCTCAGCGTGGAAGGTGCCCATCCAGATGGCCAGACAGGGCTCGGCATCGAGGAGGGCAAGGGAGATACCAAGGACCAGATCATTGATGTAGTAGGAGCACCACTGACCCCCAACTCGGTGAGAAGGAAGGTCGGGGGGGCAGAACAGGGCGCACTCAGGTCTCCGACGCAGATGCCCTGACAAGCGCTGGGGATGCTGCCCTGCTCTCCCTCCAGGCATGCACGTCCAAGGGAGCAGAACACGCCTGTTCCCCCCCAAGTCCCAGTGCTGCTGTCTGGGCTTGTCTCCTGTGCTGGACAGTGTTCTTGGTGCTACAGGTGGGGTCAGCAGGGCTTTCTACATCCTGCATGCAGGCAGATGGCTTGGCATGGGTGCCACCGTGGACCAAAGCGGCGAGGCTTTGGGTGATGAGAGCTTGTTCTAAGGCAGCAACAGTACAGCTGCAGGCCTGAGGCATTTTCCCTCTAGACACAGCCCTGTACGGGTTGCTCAGCAGAGGGAAGCGAGTGGGGAAAGCAGTCTTGAGGTGATGAGACATGACCTGCCCAAGACCCTGGAGTCAAGCAGCAGCCCTGCCTGGAGCAGGAGGCTTGGGAAGGAGAGAGGTGTTTGAAGAGCAAAGGAGGGTTTTTATACCCTACTTCCAGTGCCAAGAAAGAAAAGCCAGGCCTAGGGCTTCTTCCAGTGCAAGCCCCATGGCAATGTCCTGTGCATGTACCTCTGCAGGATGTGACTCACCGGCCTCTCCTCCCTGCCTCCAGGAGGGCAGGCTGCCCAGCCCCTCACCACTGCCTCAGGGCCAAGGGTAAGCCTGGGGATCAGCTGAGGCTGCTTTCCCCTCTGTGCAGTCCCCTGGCACAGCTGAGCTGAACTGCCTGATGAAAGCTGCCCATCTCCACACCGTGGCATCCCCAATGCCTCCGACACACTGCCCCTGGTAGCGGCACAGACCTTTACTTTCTGAAATGTATAATGTATTGCAGGATATTGAGAACACCTTATCTGTCAACGGCAGAGGCGACACGTTAACCTGGACTTGAGTAATGTCCTATTTGATTGTGACAATGTTGAGTCGTAAGGAAGAGTTCTACTGAGACAGGTTCATGTTTGTAAAGGAGTCTTCTGAATTATTATTTTTTTCCCTACTGCATTCAATCTGGAATCTCACCCCTCCCTCCCTGTGGTCTGGAGTGTCCTGGTTTGCAAACTTTTTGGGCTGATTCACCGTACGCTTGGTCTCCCTTGAGAACTGGCTTGTTGGGAAGGTGGGAGAGATGGTGGTGGTGGCCATGACTGCAGGAGGAGGGAGCCCATGCGTGTGTTTCTGACCACATTGTTCCTCGGTGCCACCTCCTGGAATTGGAAACAAAGGCATGGGCCCAGGCAGCACAGAGAGGGTTAAACTGACCTGGTCTCTGACATATTTGAAAGAAATATAATCAAGTTAATTCACTGCAAGGCAAATTCAGTACCTAAAGGGCCCCCATGTTAAATACAGCAGTGACCTTTACCGGCTGATTACACAAAGACGACACAATTAGATTAGTCCAAGACAAAAGGTCAAGCACATTCACACTGTGACCATTTTTTGCTACCTTTTGAGGGGGGGGGAAAATTACATCCCAGCTTGAGGGGTATTTTGGAGAGGAAGAGAATGGGGCTGCTGTACCATATTCTGCCTGGTTCAGATATGTTTGGAGAGTCAGGCAGGGCCTGGCACTGTGCTTGCCCTGAACCTCTCTTGCGGTTGTTGGGCTATGTGGTGGTGGGAGAGAACAACACCCTGCAGCCCATAGCCAGCTTTTCCAAGGACAGGCTGAGCTGAGTAGAGGTCATGTCCTGGTGATGCTCCCTGCCCTGCCCGGAGCTGGCAGATGCAGCTCCTGCGCCTCTTGTCCAGCATCATGGCTGAAATTTGCCTATGGAAGTTTGTTGGGCTCGGTCAGTGCTGAGAAGGGCAATGGCTGGTGGGTGCATGCCTGTGTCCCCACCCTGCACAGCGATGGCCCCAAGATGTCCCAGGCCCTAGTGGGGACAGCGGGGCCAGGACACGGTGCTGAGGAAGCAGCCTGTGGAAGCACAGTGCTCTGCCCCTGCCCCAGGGCGCTGGCAGCAGGGCAGCAGTGCGGCTGGTGGTGGGAGCAAGCAGCTCTGGAGCACAGTGATGCTTTTTGGTGGCCATTCCTTCCCTCACCTCCTGCAGCCGTGGGTGCTTGGGCATGACACCTGCCCTTGTCCTGCTGCAGCGGTTTAGCCCTGCCATGCCAGCCTTGAAATCCCGAGTTCAAGCGTGTGCTTTGCCATTGAGCCACCAGGGCCTTTGGGGGAATAATTTAATCTCCCTCCTTCAAATTCCTCTGAGTTGGGAGAATCCCTTTATGCTGGCTAGCATCGCCTGTCCATGGCACTCTACATGTTGGATTAAGCATGGATTAGTTCAGCCTCCAAACCAGCTGCTCCCCTGAAGCCAGATTTGTTTCCCTGGAGAGAAGTATCTTGCTCCAGATGTTGGAGGGAGGGAGTGGCAAAGCCAGGAATAGGACTAGGAGTCCTTACTCCTGAGCGCTGCCTGGCATGCCTGGATTCCTTTCCAGGAATTGGAATGAATGGGCAAAGGCACACCAGGGTCTTTCGAGATGCTGGTTTTATCAGCAGCTGTCTGCCAGCACCCCGCTTGGCCAGCGGTGGGGATGGGGGCCATGTCAGCAGAGTGTGTTAGCCAGGCTGGGAGAGGCGTCTGTGTCAGAGCCCATGGGGCAGTGGGGAGCCCAGCACTGTCCTGCCCTGCTGTGTCCACCACTTCTCTCCTACCCTGGCTGCCTGTCCACCCTCTCCCAGGGGCTGCAGTGCCCATCGCTGACCATTAAAGCCGAGCTGGGATCCCCCCAGTGCTATTTGAGGCTGACCCCGGTAGGGACTTTACTCGGGGCCTTCGGGAGGTGAAAGGTGAGCCGAACTCGGAACAAATTAGTTCCAAGCAGAAGTTCAGCCAGTTACTCCAGATTGGATCCTTTGATTTCCGCAACTCAGACTCCACTCAGTGATCTGTAATGAGTGACTCTCAGAAATCCTCACATTGCAGCACTTTGTTCCTGAGCTCACAAGTCAGCCCATTAATGGGTAAAGGAAAGGACCTTGAGTCTAAGAAGTCTCGGGTTCAGAGTCAGAATTATTTGACTTTTAAGCTTCCTTTATCTGAACTCCTGCTGACTTCTTGTTTTCTGAGCCTGTTTGAAAGCTAGAAGTTACATTGTTAAGATCAAACATTCTCTCTTTCCAGATGGAGTTACAATATCTGTCTTTTATATATATATATTTTAATATATATAGTGTATATATACCAGGGTGTATATATATTCTTCTCTTTTTTTTAATCGTTCTTTCCATTAAAAGAAACTAGACTTGTAAGCTCTTGTAAATTATAATGTAAAACATTTTTTTTAACCAGACAGTTCCCAATTTTGCCCGAGGCAACTGGAATAGCTGTGCCACGGAAGGCAATAGGAAGGTGATTAATATGAATTTGTGACATATTTGAAAGATGGGTCTTTTGCCATATAAAGATTATCAAACACATGTGCTCTTCCCCATTAATTCTGCAGCCCTCCCAGGAAAGCCACAAAGCCCAGCTCCTTTGTTTCCAAGGGTGGGTTTTTGTTTTTTTTTAAATGTACCTTTCGGTCCCCTTGATTACCCTGTATTTGATTTTTATAGGGCATCTGCTCACTCCGCTGTGTGGGTTCTCTGGCCCTTTTATTTCCCCGTTAATCGGATCCCGCGAAGGCAGCGGTGCCAGGGCCTCTGACGAAATCCGTGTGTGTGTTGTATTTAACGTTTAGCCGTGCAAATTCCATGCTCTGTTTGCCGTCTGCCCGGCGGGAGCTGGGGGCCGCTTCCCGCCAGGGGAGGCAGCGGGGCCTCCCACGACGGGCTGTGCCGCCGGGAGCAGAGCGTGCAGGGCCGGCGGGGCCGCGGGAGCGGGGATGGGCGGGCCCGGCTCGTTCCGGAGAGCGGCTCCGTGCTGCCTTCTCCGTCCCCTGGGCGCTTGCGGGCTGGGGCGGCGGCGCTGCGGGGACAGGGCAGGGCTGCGGGGCTGGGCACGGCAGGCAGCAGCCTGCAGTCACTGTGCCACGGCTGGCCTGTGCCACTGCCTGCTCTGCGCTGTGCTGGGGAGAGCTGCGGCGCTGGCACCTCATGTCCTTGCAGCACACGGGTACCTGGAGCTGTGCCGTGCCCGGGGCACCCCGCACAGAGCCCAGCTCTGGGTGCTGACCCTGCTGTGGCCGTGGGCAGGGGGTCCGTGTGGCACCTGGCATGGTCTCACCGCAGTGCAGCGATGGGGCCGGGGGAACGTCCCACTTGGTGACAACGGCCCTGGCTTTCCTAGGGCTGGGTTCAGCCCTCAACCTTCTCTGTGAAGGGGGGTCCCCGACCGCCTTGCTCAGGCGTATTAATGCGTACTGCCCAGAAAAAGGGTGGGTTTTTTGAGGGGCCATGGTTCTCTGTCGGCCTCCTGCTCTGCTCCTGGGCCACATCACAGCAGGTCTGGATGGCAGAGGAGTATTTTTAGGCTCTGCCCTGTCCCATGTCAAGCATCCCTGGCACAGCTGCCCATAGCACAGAGCTGTTCTGCCCCTCTCTCAGTGTCCTGCCCCTTAGGGCTTGGTGCACACTGGCTTGCTTGGTCAGGTCTCCTGCGGCCACGGAGTTCTTGTAGAGCTCAGCCCCTTTCTCCTGACCATCCCAAAGCCCTGGTCATGTCAGGGAGGTGACATCCCCTGTGACGGTGCTATCCCACACCCTTGTCACTGCTGGATTAGCTCTGTCCCTCCTGTCATGCAAAGACCTGGGCAGTGTAGTCCATTTGGCACTGCCTGGAGTGCTGCTGAAGCCCCAGCGCTGGCTCTGGGACAGGTGGATATGTTTGCCACAACCCAAGTGCTCCCACCTGCTGTTCCTGTTTTTGTCTTTTCTTTCCTGTCTCCCTCTTGGAGCAGAGAAAGTGAAGGGAGTTGGCCTCCTGCTCCTTCTCCATCAAGAAGGTGAGGAAGCCGTGAGCACCATGTGCAGGGTGAGGAGGAGGTGCAGGGGCAGTGCTGGCTGTTCTGGAGCCCCTAGGGACAGCTGGGCTGCTTGCAGCCATGGGGCAGGACAGGGGCCTTGCTGGGGCAAACACTGCAGTGCTCCAGGGAAAAGTGGGAGCTATCCCCTGCCCACTGCCACAGTCCCAACCCCCTCTGACCTCCGGAGCGGTGCGACCTCCAGGCACCTGTAGCAGGTGCTGGAGAGCTGCCCCAGGGATGTGCAGGGCTCTGCCCCAGGCCACCCATGGCTGGCCTGCAGCCACTAGCCCCGGTGCGTGGGGCTGTCTCTCCTCCGTCCCAGGCAGGCTGGGTGCCACTGACCCTATTGGGAGCTGCTGGCTGCCGGTGGCTGTCCCTAAGCCCATCTGCCTCAGTCACCACGTGACAGCTGGAGTTGCTGCAGCCCCTGCTGCCTTTGGGGCTACCATGTCCTGCTCCAGGCTGCTCTTGTGCTGCCCACACCAGGCTGGAGAGCTCCTTCCAGCGTCCCACGTGCCCAGCCCTTGTGTAGCTGCTCTCCTCCAGTAACTCTTGCATACCCGACACCTGCAAGTGCTGCCTTGCCTGGGTGACGGGCTGCCCCTGCTGGAGACACCCGTGTTGTCCCCAGCACTCAGTCAGTAGAGTTCCTCCTGCTGCTGCCCCGCCCGAGGCTTCAGTCTGTGGTGGGAGGGGCCCCTGGTGCCTGTGTCTCCCTTTCTGCAGGGCCTTGGAGGGGCTGCGGCATCGCAATGGGAGCCTGGGTTTATGTGCTGCCCACTGTGGGCACTGGTGGCCTCGGCTGCGTGCTCTGCTCTGGGCTGCTGCCCACCTGCCCACCCTGTGTCCCCTACATCTGCCTTTCAAGTGTAACTGGCCATCGATCCACCATGACAGTGTCCTCTGAGTCACATTCTCGCCTGCAGGAGTAGAGGGCAAAGGCCAAGTTCTTAGTTTTCATAAAAAACTAATTAGACGACTCCATCGAAAAAGGGTCAATAAAGCTGATCGGGGGCTGCACAGAGGGAACTGGTAAAACCCCTGTGACCTTTGCATGGAGCAAGTGGGCTGAACTGCCCCTGCCCTCTGGGAGCTGCCCACTCGGTGCTAGCTGGATCCCTGTGTCCCTATCACCCAGTGGCACCCTGTTCCTTGGGCACCGGGATGCAGTGGTGGTTCCTGCACAGCTGGGCATGGCTCCTGCACCCCCCAGTCTTGCACTCGTGCTGGCTCTGCGGGCCAGGGCAGAGCAGCTGCCCCAGGGCACAGGGCAGAGCCACGCTGGCTCCTTTCTGTAGCCAAGATGCTCCAAGTGCGGTGGCAGCTGTGTGGGTATGGTGTGCCAGGCTGCAGGGTGGGGTGACAGGTGCCAGTGGGATGTGGTGGTGGCTGCCACCCTGCACTGGGCAGAAAACTGTGTGAGATGCACCCACGGCTAAGGCCCAGCTGTACGGGCTGGTGGATCCTCAGGGCAGAACTGCCTTGGGGCACAAGCAAACACGAGGTGGTGGTGGGGCTGCTGCCCAACCACAGTGCCCACACTGGAAATCGGGGCAGTGCTCCCAGCAGCAGGGAACCTCAATTGCCCTTTTACAGACAAACCCCTTGCCTTTTATGAGGAGCATGGACGTGCCATACCCCAGGGACCACCCTACTCCCACATATCCAGGTGGCACACCCCTGCCTCTCCCCCCCATACAAACTTGCACATGCATGGGCACAGCCTGGGCTCCTTTACCCCCAAACTTTATTCATGTGGCACATTTACAGCAAGGATTGGAATAACTAGACAATGAAAATGCTGGGGTTGCATTATCGGTTGGTTTAACTGGAACACCACACACCATGCAGTCATGTACCGCCAAGTTCAGTGCCTGTATTGCCCTTCTGGCTGCCGTCACCGGCTTCGCTCCAGGCCATGCACGCACGGGCCTGGGGCTGCAGCCTCCCTGCAGGTCAGTGCCCGGACGAGGGCTCCATTCAGCAGGGCCCTGGGGCTGGGTGACACTGAGAGGATGTGCGCCCTCAGCCCGCCCCACGGCTCCCCCCAACCGCCCTGGCCAGCCGGGAGCCCACCCAGCCGGAGGGGATGTGCTCGGCAACTCTCTCAGGCAACAAGCCAGCTGCTGCTGAGCGTCCGCGGGGACCTGCGAGGGGCACAGCACGTGGGGGGCTGAGCCTCAGCTCGGGAACCGAGGGAGGTTGGCGGGGAGCGCGCTCAGGGGCTTGGGGCAATTTGCAGCTCCCCTGCTCAGGTACCTGCGGGCCGGGGGCCAGCGCGCGCTGGCACGTCCACCACCGGACACGGACACGGTGCTGTGGCGGGCCTGTCCCCCTTGGAGCTGGAATCGATCGGCGGGGACGGGGCAGGGCTGGGCATCCCACCCAGCCCCGCAAGAGGCACGAGCAGACGGAACGGGGACGGGACGGGGCTCCATGCGGACACTGTCACCTCCCTCCTGCCGCCCGCCCGTCCGCTGGGCCCCTGCCCCACTGAAGGGAGCCCTCCGGGGCCCTGCAGCCCGCGGTGGGGCTGCCAGGGGCTCTGCAGCGGAGAATACAGGCACTTCACCTTGAACATAAAGAGACGGATCGCGTTTGTCACATACAGGAGTCAGAGAGGGGTTAGTGTTGACTCAAAAAGGGGAAAAGGCGCTCAAGGGAGAGGCGGGGGGAGCTGGCGGGGAGGGCGAGGGGCCGTCTCGACACACTGAGCCTCCGTGAGCGCTGCCCGAGTGCAGGCACACACCGGCATCGCTGCAGCAGCCGTCGAGGCCTGAAAACATAAAACCAGAGAAGAGAAAGAAGAAGGGAAGGTGGGTGCGGCCCATGCCAGGGTGGAGATGGGGGATGCTCTGGCTACGGGGCGGGAGAGGGAGGACGGGGTGGGATATGGAGGGAGGGACGGAAATCAGGAGCCAAAGAAAAAGAACGAACTACAAGTCTAAAATGTGGTGCAAGCGCCCTACGCGGCTGTCCGCTAGCATGGCATAATGTCCGGAGCAGCCCAGAGAGGGAGTCACATCAGGTCTACACAGATTTGCCTTCCCATATATACAACCTCTACTGGAGTTAACAGCTGAAATTGAGATTTTTTTTGTGTCGGTTCCTCTGGCCTCGGTTGCCGGTTTTTTTTTAATGCTGGAGCCCGTCCTCCCCGCCTCGCCGGCGCCGGGCGCATGCAGCCCTTGCCTGGCTTGCCTCGGGGATCAAAAGGGTTTGGAGGTCTGCTTGAAGATGAAGCCTCTATGGGCCAGTGTCTTCATGATATTGGCAATGTTCTTGCAGTCGTCTAAGGAGAAAGCACAGAGATACTGGGTTAGAGGCATGGTCCAAAAAGGAGTTGTTGGAGCAAGCTCCGAATCCCATGCTGGGCCTGTGTCCTCACCAGTCCAGGTACTCTGTCCCAAGGACCTTGCAATGATGTGGGGTGATTGCAGAGTTCCCAGTCCCAGCACTGGCCACCTGCATCCCAGTATGACCCAGTGCTGCACTGAGAAGACCCATGCCCAAGACCTGGAGGTCAGGGTCATCCATGTCCCCACCAGAGCCAGCCCGTGGTGCCTCCCTATGCTCACCGACCAGAGGGTGACAAGTGGCAGGTGGCTGGGATGGCAAGCCACAGCCACTCCTGGTGCCAGGCCGTGGCAGAGCAGCAAGATGGGAAGGGGGAAGGCTCTGGTGTTATTTACCTGGGACTAAACTCAGGCACCGTTTGCTAAAATAGAAGCTGGGCTTAAATTGATTCCTAGTGTCTATATTTCATGTTGAAAATTGGCTTGTAAATCCATGTTTTGATCTATGAGGGCCGTCTCCTTAAGAAAAAGCAAGAGTAAATGTGTAATTTCTCCCTTGACAGCACACGGCGCAGAGGCGATCCTTCTTCCCGCTCCCCTCCGTTTCGGGACAGCTCCACTCGTTCCGATTACCACTCTTTCTTCCTCGCCCCACGCCTTGATGTCTCCATTTCATTACCGCCCGCCCATTTATCAAGCTGTTACCGTAAGGGTGACTTTGCCCACTTGCGTGTGGCAGCGGGGCCCGGCTGACACGGGGAGAGGGTGCCCCGGCAGGGGGGTGCAGGCAAGGCCCCCCTCTCCCCGCTGCTGCTGGATGGATGTTGTGGTGGAGGGAAGGCTGCATCATTACTGATGTGTAAATGATAAAGAAGCCTCCACATCCATCTCCCAACTGTAAATCCAGGGAGTGCTTTATAATCAAGCTACAGCGATAATAATGTGAAATTAGGTCTCTCTATCAACGGGAGGAGGCCTTTTAATCACAGCTTAAAGGGTGCAAATGCTGTTTATCATAATTGAACTGTATCCGGGCTAATTGTGGCCATATTTCACTGTCTAGGAGACAGCAGGCTGCCTGCTGACAGTGCCGCGTGCCGGATTGAGGGCCCCCCGCAGCCGGGCAGCGCTGTCCTGCTGCCAGGCATCTGCCTGCAGGGATGGGGCTGCCCAGCCTCCTGGATGCTCCCTGCCAGACCAGCAGCGCTGCCCAGCCCCGCTGTGCCCAAAGCCATCACCTGTCCACCTGTCCCCAGCGCCTCTTGGAGGTTCAGAACTTTCCCCATACGCACCTCCCCAAGGGGCTGCCATGAGCTGCCAGGGACCCTCCTGGCTGATGGCCAGCAGTGAAAGAGGTACTGTCCCCATCAGAGCCATGTGCCTCCAGAGTGTCCCCTGAGCCCCTCTCATGGCACCCCTTCCCCTCACTGGTGTGCCAGACAGGGAACAGCAGCTGGGCATGTGGACAGCCCAACAAAGGAGGGGTGTCCCCAGCCCACCGGCTGGCACGGGGGCAGACATGAGCCCATCTCTCTGTGCCTTTGTCCTCTCTGCTGCCCAAGGAGACACTGATGGCTGCATAAGGCCCCTGGAGGTGACAGGTGTCCTGCCCAGCCAAGCCAAAATGCCAGCTCCTGCTGCTGTAACTTGTTCTCACTCAAGTGATCCCCTCACTGTCCTTAGGATCCCCTGCTCCATCTCGTCCCCCAGACAACTGAGCCCCTTGGAAAACCCTCAACCCTTGGAGCCAGCTGCCAGTGGGATCTAACAGGGTAATGGTGGCTAGAAAGCTGGGGAAACCAAGGTAAGAGGAGTGCAACTGTCAGTGGCCAAAGGACCCCCAGCCAGCCAGCCAGCCCTGGCCTGGTACCCCCAAAAAGTAACAGCAAAGCAAATCCTGGAGCTGTGGCAGGTGGGTGGCAAGTGAGCAGTCTGGATGTGAAAGCAGAGCCCTAGGTGTCCCACTGCCAGCCTCACAGCCTGCAGCATTGCCCCGAGCTGGAGTGGGCACTGGGGCTTGACTATGGCTCCATATTGCTGAGGGCAAACTGCACAGAGACCTGGGGAGCCACCAGGTTGGCAGTAAGACCCCCTCAGCACCTCCTGGGACTCCCAAGCTGGTCCCTGGGGACACCCTCTGGGACTGCTGTCTGCTTCCTGCACCCCATCATCTGTCTCCCCAAAACCCCAGTGTGCCCCAGTGTGCTCTGTTGCCAGGTGCCAGCGCCGGGAGACAACCTGAACTCTCGGCTGCCACCCTGCAAAACTGGTGGGACCCTGTTGGGTCAATGCCACCCACATGCCCATGGTGCCAGTGCTCTCCCTGCTGTCCCAAATGATGCCATGGCCCCTGGCAGCGAGTGTGCCAAGCTCGTCATACGTCATTTAGTGAGACTCATTCCAAATCAGCGCTAAGGTAAACACGCTTATTATAATTATCCATGTAAAAAAAAATCAACAACAGCAGAACAACTTTCTAATATGCAATTACAGCCATCTATTGATTTTACAATGTAATCCGCTCCGATTGATTTAATAACACAATTATAGTCTGGCTCTCGGGATATTAGAGTGGGAGATTTTCATAAACTCCAAAGCAAAAAACTAAGCGGCTTTTAAAACAACACAGTCAGATGGCTGTTTGGGGAATTATTAGCAATATGAAATCCTCTAAATCTGGCCGTCGTTACCTTGTGAAAGGAATTTCTATTACAAAAATGGCAATTGACAGCCTAAGAGAGCGCGACCGGGATTGCTCTGCTGCTTTTCAGTGCTTAATCCATCGCAAAGGTGACCAGGGGGCAGGGGACAAGCGGAGTCCGAGGCTGGCAGGAGGGCACAGGCAGCCCTGCCCACCCTATAGCCCCCACCCAGCCCAGCTCTCCCTCGGGGGGACATGGCTGTGGCAGTGCTGCCCCAGCAGCCAGGCTGGCACCCACCGGCCTGTCCCACCTGGTGACCCTGCCTGGGGCCAGGGAGGCTGGCGGGTTGCGGAGCCTCCTCAACTTGATCCCCATCCTGGCACACCTGGCGTGTCCCAGTCCCAGACACCTCCAGGGGCCTCAGGGGTGCCCAGGTGTGTCCCAAGGCTGAGCAGGGCGATGGGTGAAGGTGGTCCCACGCTGATGGCCAGCACGGCTCTGCGCAGGCGCGCACACGCACGCGCGCTCCCGCTCTCCTCACGCTCACTCCCTCAATGTATTCCCGACTTTATGGGCACATTTTTCTTGTCAAGCTGACAGGGTTGCTAAGTGGATTTCTCCCTGATATGCGGACGGATTATCACATTACTCCAATGTCCTACACAAACATATTACTTTATATTCAATAGCCCTAATGAATATAAACTGCTTTTTCTTTTTTTTGGGGTGGGGGGTAATGTATAGATTTTTAATGAGGGCACTATTAACTCCCTCCTCTTTAAAACAGACTTAGGTGCAGCCTCTGAGTAGAAAATCAATGGTGTTATTGTAGGAATATTGTATATTGATATTGTAATAATAAGATGCAATTGATTTAGGGGTGTTGTGCGGTGTGTGTGAAAGGGGTCAGCCTGGGGTTATCCTACCTCCTGCAAACAGAGCAGTGGCTCTGCCCTGCCTCTCTGCCCCTCACCTTGCTGTGCCACTTTCCAAGCATTGCCCCATGTCCCTGTGCAGTGGCCCAGCATGGCTGGGGTTGAGCTCGCCCTGAGGTGCTGGGTTCTGGGGCTGACTGCCTCTGGGACCGTCCTTTGGTCCAGCTGCCAGTGCAGTGCAGGGTAATGTGACACCTCAGCCTCCCCTCACCCTGGCTGGCTTAGCCCACCAGGTTTTAACCCTCCGGCCCCGTGTGTTTCAGCTTTACCCACTGAGACACCACACTGCCTCGACACCCTCGTTTCAGCCCTGTCCACGTCCTGCCAAGCTCTTGCTGCGGTGACAGCCAAGGACAGCGACACGTGCACACGCATGGGGCAGCAGGACGCTCTCATAGTTTAGGCTGGAGTTTGTGGCCGTTCAGCGTCATTGGCTGCCTTGTCCTTGCAGGGGCACAGACATTCCCATTGCAGTCTGCTGGGACAGAGGCAGAAAGCCCCCAGCCCATGGCACTGGGCTGACTGCCTGGTGTGTGCCCTCCCGCCAGCCACGGCACAGTGGCACCCCTGCAAACCCAGGATGAGCTCAAGGATTCTGTCAGCAGGAGTCTGTGCTGCAGGACTGAGCTGCCAGGAGCAGCAATGCTTACTCCAGGAGACCATCAGCTCCACACCCAGCCCAGGCTCTGGGGAGAAGGGTAGGGGCCGCATCCCTATGTGTGCTGCCCTGCCAGTATTTGTCCCACCTCTCTTTCCCACCTCCCCACAGGACCAAACCACCCAGACACCTCCACCACGAGGGCTCAGGGGGCCGGGCGCTGCCGCAACCGCCGTGCACTGGGCCGAGACACTCCCGGAGCAAGGAGGGAGCTTTTCCATCCCAGCAGCCGCCCCGGTGGGCTGTGGGTGGTCGGGGACTGCAGGGCCCCCCCATACGTGCTCATTTGGAGGCAACCCCGCCGCACCTGTGCTATGGCCGGGAAGACGGATCACCCCCGGCCCGAGCTGAGCAGGTCCATATTTAAACTGTCCCCATGCTTTATGGGCTGTACCAGAACTGATGCTCAGGCGCCGAGGGGCCATTTGTCAATGTTCTAATGGCAGATTACTGTTAATGAATAATATCACCGCTGCCTTTGTATAACAGCTCCCTGCAAAGTGGAAACAGGGCCGCCCGGCCACCGCTGCCCAGAGCCTCCCCACCACCGCCCCGGGTGACAGCAGGTGGCCTTGTGAGCAGCAGGAGCCGTACGGACCTCACGCACTGCTGCTGGCGTCCCCAGCAGTCAGGAATGGGAGCACTGGGTGCTGTGTCCCCACAGTGGGCTGTGCTGCTCCCTGTGAGCAGGAATGAGACAGGGGCAGCGAGTGACAGCATTTTCCCAGCACACAGAGCCAGGCTCTTGTGTCGCTCACTCTGTCCACACTGGAGCCAGGAGGGAGTTCGTGTCTGATCTGAATCCATCCCCACCATGACATGCTGGGCAAGGTGACGACACCAGGATGCCCGCCATGGCGGTGACAAGGACATGTCAGAGCCAAGAGCTCCCAGCTCCCAAGGATCCATGGGGACGCCAGGGATGGTCCCGCTGAGCTGCTCCCAAATTAATGGCTTCATAATTCTGCGCATGGGGCAAGGGGCTCTGTGTGCCCCGCACAGCCGGCAGGTATATTAGGTGGAGCTGACAGCGACGTGCAGAATATTAAGAATAACTTACCTCATTATCTGCAATTACGTTACTGCCACACACCTCATTTCTTCACGAAGAAAAGAAAATTAGTTTTATATTGACTTCATCCCAGTGCCTCCCTGCCTGCCCCGTCACAGAGCGCCCGCACAGGCTCTGAAGAGGGGTTGGACACAATTCATACTCATCCTCTCTCAACCTGTTGCTGTCTCTGTCCCAGGGGGACAGGATATCTGTCCCACTCCCTGCACAATGGCATCACTGAGACCTCCAAATCCAGTTTACCCCAGCAGGGACACTGGAGCAGGGAGGGCCCATCTCTGGCAGTTCCCAGGTCAGTAGGAAGTGCAGCAAAAGCGGACCAGTCTTGATGGTCAACCTGCTGCCTTGGGCACTTTCTTCCTCCCACCCAGGCTGGCCACTGTCACCCCATGGGAGCCAGGATGCTTCCTCCTGTCCTCTGCACTGGGAACCACTCTTCCCATCATGCACCCACTGTGCTGGCCCCCTCCCAGGGCAGAGCTGGGTGGCTGGGGCCTCTGCACTGCAAGACATCAGGCTGTTGAGACACCTTCCAGCCCCACAGGCTGCTGGAAAGCCTGGCACAGGTGATGCCATGTGGGGAAACCATGACAGCTGGGGCATCCCTGCTGGAGGGAATGGGCAGCAGGGGCTGAGCTGTCTCACAACATTCCCAACAACTCCTGAAGCCCGTGAGCCCAAAGGGCACCAATGTTGCTGGGGCCAAGGGTGACACAGGGTGTACAGAGACCTCAGCTTGTCCTTCAGCCTCTGTGCCTGTCCCTGCACACGCAGCATCCCCTGGCTGGCAGCCTTCCATCAGCAAACAAAGTGAATGTTGCCATCACCCCGCTCCTGGCTGCGGCCGCTCACTGTCCGAGAGAGAAGGGGAGCGGTGTGCACAGCAATACAGGGAAAAAAAGCCAATTTCATCTTTATTAGAAGGAAATTTCTCTTTTAGTAATAAGCACACTTCAAATAATTAGCGTGTTTTACGTAATAATGAAATTATGGAAATGCAGGCCACTTATTCAAACAAGTCACCATTACCATATTTTTAAATATTAGACTTAATTAGAGTTTATCACTTCAGAGAAGTACGAGGAGTGGAGATTTTTTTCCTTTACAAAAAAATCCTCATAAAGTGTTTATTAAGAGCGGGTAAGAAGGGGATAATGATCTGTTTGGAAATTAAGGCAATCAAACATTTAATGCTCTGCACTCCTGTAGGCAAAAGCATTCAAATGAGTCAATTATACATCCATTATCCAGGCACGATTAAACAAGGCAGGACGGGGAATTTGTCCTCCGCATCATGCGATTGTCGCGAGGACTTATGTCCACTTAAAGGCAGCTAATAAAACACTAAACTTGGGAAGAAGAGGAAAAGAGGACGGAGCCAAGGGAAGAAAAGGGAAGAGAGGAGGCAGGTCAGCAGGACTGCAGAGGGGTGAGGATGGGAGGTGGGTAAGGATGGAGCCATGTCTACATCCCAGCCCTTCATAAATCAAAGTAATTAAGTTAACATGAAAATCAACTTCACCATCCTGTTAAATTACAGCATTTGCATATTAGAACTCAAATGAAGTAGGTAGCAGGCAAGGGGGCTGGGAGGGGAGGAGGAAGTGGGGGGGGGCAAGGGAGAAGGATGGGGAGGACCGTGCACCAAAAAGGGAACCATTTATTACGGTGAATAACTAATTTCAGAATTTATAGCGCTGGATTTTCGTTCCTGTGCCATTTATATTACAGAAGGAAATTAAGGGGCGGGCAGGAGGCTGGCTGGACATCTTTCTGCGTTATTGCTTGTCTGCCATTTGCAAATCATTATTAATTGTGGCCCGTGTCGCTGGTGCAGCAGGGCAGGGTGCCTGGACAGCCAGAGCAGACACACATATCTCTTCATCAGGACCCCAGCCGCTAGCCCTGGAGAGCCAATTACCCCTCCCTGATTGGTATCAGATAAGGAGGGAATTTTTACAAATTAGGGAATAAATAGAATTTCCACACGTGGAGCAGGGAGGGCTTGAGAGGCAGTAATGAAAAACGATACATCACCATCAGCCAGACAACCCTATTCATACGCCGATGCATTACACTCACTACTCATAATCCCACCGAGTGACAGACAACCACCGAGCCGGCCAAGCCGGAGGGGAGCACATCCCGATGGCCAGCCTGCTCTGGAGCACGGTCCCCAGCCACCAGCGCCCTTGTGGCGGTCCAGGGAGGTCCCCGTTCCACCAGCCCCACAGCGCAGCCTCTGCTGTGGCCTCGAGGGCTGCACACAGCCTGCATGGCATCGCTCAGCTTGTGCAAGCAGCGAGGACAGACCTCCTGGCACAGGAGCCATGTCTGCTCTGGAGCCCAGCAGGACAAGCCTCCAAACTCAGCCCCAAGTTTGGTAGTTAAAGTCACCCAGCTGAATCCAAGCCTCTCACCAGTCTCCCATATCCCTGTGGGTAAAGCACATCTTCCCCAAAATCATCCACTCCAAACTGTGTCCTGAAGAAGACTGCCCCCTCCCTTGGTGGCTCTGGGCAGCATCCTGCTATTACAGGATTCCTACCTAATTTCTGAGTTGTACTTGCCTTTTTGTACTCTTCAGCCCCCCAGTCAGCCCCCACAGCTCTCAGCTTTGCTGCTCAGATAGCCCTGGGTATCCCACAGCAGTGAAATCCCTGTGTCACCTTGTGAGCAGCGCTAGGCTCAAAAATGCCACAGGAGCAAAGGATGCGCTCCTGCATGGCTCTGCTCCATTAAGAATGGGCTCAGGCTTGGATACCTCCATTTCCCTTAAGCTGCGGAGGCAGCCCCAGCGCCAGCCCTTGCTCAGGGCAGACCCCAGAGCCACCAGCCGCCTGTGTCCCCCACACCAGCACAGCCACTTCCAGACCCTGGCAGCTCCCTGTGGCAGCACAGTCCTTTTCCTGGGCTGTGACAGCGCTGGATGGCCCTGGGAAAACAGCAGGCATCCAGCTAAAGGGGCCTGGCACGTGGCTGGCCTCAGAAAGAGCAAATCCTGGAAGTGCAGGGACCTCGCTGACATTCGTGAGCCCAGCTTGCTCTGTGGCCCCCAGCGCCGGAGCCGTGCGCCTCTGCGCCTGTAATTAGCTCTCCCTTATGACAAGCACGTCACTAAACAAAATGCTCGGCAGATCAATCTCGCCTGTAAGTCACGCAGCCTTTAATTTATTCAGCATACAATGTCGCTCCACCGCTGGCTTCCTGTAATTTATACCGTACACTGTCGTGTATTATTTAACTCGTCTGAGTGTTTTACAGCTCCCCTCAAAGTCGCCATGCAAAATAAAGTCACGGCGGGGCACTGGCAAGGTGCAGGGAGGATGCAAACTGCCCTCTTGCTGATACGGGACCCCTGGCCTGGCTCAGGGACAAGGTGATGGTGACAAGTTGCTGCAGAAGTTGGTGGCTCAGGACCCTCCTTGTGGGTGGGAAAGAGAATGGAAGGTGGATCCCCACAGGAGCCCAGTAAACTGCAGGCTCCAGTGCTGGTGCTTCCTTAGAGGACGAAGGGATGGTGGCAGGGGGGAGAGGGCAGCAGGACTCTTGTTAGGCCCTGAGAGCAGGAGGGAGGTCCTATCCCAAAACTGGGATAAGGGCTAGGGTTAGACTGGGCTGAGAGGTGGCCAGTAGCTGGTGCAGCTGCTCTGAGCAGCTCATCAAGAGCTTGTCTTTGGCCATGCAGCTGAATGGAAACAGTCAGTGATGTAGAGCTGGATATCCTCCACAGGGAAGGTTAAAACCTCTGTTCAGTGTAAAGTTGCCATATCTAAGCACTTATGATCATGATATTTATGGCTAGTTTATTCCAGGCTGTTAAAGGCAGCAGTAGTTATCCACAGATAAAGGGAATTCGACTCCCTTGACACCTTTTCTCCCTGCAGTGAAGGCATGCCTGGCCGGAGCCAGGTGCTCGTGGTGTTGTAACTCATCCGATGGGCCCTGCCAGAGGCAGCACCGGGGCCAGACACGCAGATGATTGGCATGGCAGGCTCTGTTTCTCCTGTGTGGGAGTTGTGGGCACACACATGGGAGATGCTGTCTCCCTGCCCCTGACTGATGCTGCTGGGGCCAGGTGGTCTCCAGGCTGCAGGGAGCAATTTGGTTTGACCTCCACCACTGCTGTTGGCTCTGCTCCACATTCAGCTCCTGACACCCAGTCCCACCACTGGGATTGGGACCCTAATTAGGGAGAAATTTCACGGTAGAGATGAGTGAGTTTATAAAGCTGGGTTTCTCCTGCCTGAGTGACATGAGATGTCAGAGAAAGGAAATAAAAAGGCAAGAATGCAATTCCAGTGCTGCCAAGAGTGTGTCGCAAGTCCTAATGGAAAGTTCTCCTGCTCTTTAAAGCTTGGTCAGATGGCCTAGTTACTGCTTTAAAAGGACCAAGAATCAAACTGCGACGCTGCACTCGAAGCCTTCAAATAAAGCGAGCCGTGTTTCTGCGAGTCCGGCAAGGCAGAGGCAGGCGATTACACAGAGGAGGGCAGGTCTCTCTATCTTGGAGGGAGACCTACCTATTTTTAAACATTAGCTCTAAATCAGCAGCTCACCTCTTTGTCTAACCCAAACCCTCTCTCGCCTTCTGGAGGAGAGATCAAACGCCAGCCCTGCTGCCATTGTTTCTCTCCCAGCGAGATGGATGCGGGACTGTAATCTTCCCACAAAGCTGCACGCTTCAAAGGTATCAAAAGTGCTTATTAAAAGTCCTCGGAAAGTAATTTAATAACATCCCAGAAGGCTAGAAAAATCAGCGCTGGCAGCTCAAAATATAACCTGGCAAAGGAGATGGGCCCCTGTACAACATGACCGTCTATGGGCAGCTGCACACAGGGCCAGGGTGCTTGGGCACACAGACCTGCTACCTCCCTGTGCTGTGACTGTTCTGGTGCTGTCTGGTCTCCTGTCAGGGACACAGCCAGGTGAGCTGGAGTGTGGGGGACTCTGTGGGGCCACATGAGACTGCGTCCCCACCAAGGGCTTTGCTGGGCCAGAGGTGTCCTCATGTGGACAGAGTGCATCTGACTGCCCCGGCTCTGCTCCCCTTGTTGAGCTTAAGAGCCCTGCACTATCCCAGAGGCAGGATTTCAGGCTTGCTCCTGGAACATAAAAAGCACCATGTGGCTTTTCCAGCCATCTCAGCAGCTGCTGGAGCAGCAGCTTGTGCAAGGCTTGCCCACACTGCTGGGCTGGAGAGAGCCACCTGCAAAGCGGATGCGTGACGGTCCTTACCTGGCGCAGACAGGGACATCAGCCAGACCTGCAAAGCCACGTAAGAAAGCCATGTGCTGTGTGAGACAGACCTGCACATCTCGGCAGGGATGGGCGGCACATGTGCCTTCCCACGAGCGCATACGTGCAGCAGGCACGTGCTCGCAGCCGCAGCAGCATGAGGCTGTGCTCCTCTGTATCCCCCCGAGCCGGTCCCTGCTCCCAACCTCAGGCAACTCACGGGACCCTGGGGCTGCATCCCATCTGAATGGTGAAGGCTCCCGTGGAAAGGGACAGGAGATGGAAATTAACGCTCCAGCCTCCGTCTCATCCTGCCCATTAGCGGGGCTGTTTTACTCCGGATCATTAAATATGTATATCTTATTACACGCCTTGTTACAGTATTGAGCTCTATTGACTGATAATAAATTCCAAGCATCATCCTGGTCATAAATTTATCTGAAGATGATGAAGACTCAATAATCTAGTCATGCAGATAATATGATAGGGCCTTAAAAAAGATCATTACATTATATGCCAAAATTAAAAGTGAAATACACTTTATTAACACTGTTTCCACACTTGGGGCCATTACTTGTTATATTCCCTCTTGCCCTCCCACCCACCTGCATACCATCCCTCAGGTCAGCCAGAGAAGGCGAGATGAGGCAGACCTGCCACAGCTGTACCCTAGCAGGAACTTGGCAGACGGGTACAGGGGGGTGGCAGGTGGCACAGATGGGACATCCCAGCTTGACTCCAAAGATGCTGGGCCCTGCCTGGTACAGCACTACTGCCCTGCCCATTGGGCCGTGGCTCCTGAGCATCTCCAGGTATTTCAACAAACCTCATAGGGCTTGCAGGCCCTGGCTGCAGTCATTGGGACAAAGGACAGCCTTGTGTCCCACATTTAGAAAGAAAAAACAACTTTCTGCAGCTCCTGAGAAAGCTGCCCACCCACTGGGGTTAACCCAACAGCTCCCACCTGACAGCTTCTCTCCCACAGGCTTGGGCAAGCTGCAGAGCCAAGACAGGAGTCCCTATTCATGCCCGGCCACGCTGCAGTGTGGCACAGACAGGTGCGGAGCAGAAATGGGGTGTGGGTGCAGTGGGCGACATCTCTGAGAGAGGAGGGTGCCCGGCAGGCTCCCAGCACCCCAGTGCCAGTCTCATCAAGCTGTCCCTTGGCGAGATGGTAAGGGCTGGGCAGCTCCTGACCACCGGCCCAAGGAGCTAGGGCTTGGCTCCCTCCTTCCGCTGGCCCTCCAAAGACATTCCTCTCCTTTAATAAGAAGGTCACAGCCATTTAAACTCCTCTGATGAGGGCAGGTGGCTCGTGCCCTCCTGCCTGGCAGGGCTGGCCTGGCCACGCTCCCCCCCCCGCAGATCAATGGCACACAGCAAGTTTAAAGCATCCCCACCCCAGCCCCCCTTCCTTCGGCCACCTTCCTCTCCAGACACGCAAGGTGACAAGCGCTGGGGGGCCCATGGATCAATGCTGCGACACGGATCGGCTGCCGGGAAAAACCAATTGCAGATCAGATGGAAACCGACTTCTTCTTGTATCTGCCCGGCTCTCTCAGGGATAGATTGGCTGGAGAAATCCGATGGTGAGAAGAGACAAAGGGGGAGGCGATGGGGAGAGGAGGAAAGGGCTGATAATGCTCCTGCCGCGGCTCTAATCTGTGACAGCCCGAGGATTTGCTGAAAACCATTATCACACTGCTCTCCCTTCTCTTGTCCCTGATAAAGCCCCGGCTAATCTGTTTGTTGCAGGTATTGAACAATGCATTTAGCGAAACAAGGGGTGTGTGTGCCCGCCGAGCACATTTTTTTTCCCTGCACCTCCGGCCTCACTGGGAGGCGACGGGGGAGCAGGGAGGGCAGGGATGCGGAGTTGGTGCGGACCGTGGGCTGAGGCGCCATGCCTGGCACAGGGAAACATCTCTGCTGACTGCCCTTAGCGAGTTTTGGAAGCGTTTCTCTAGGCACTGTGTTCCGCCTTTATAACGCAATCGCGGAGGGCGATGAGCGAAGCCCTGGCGGTGCTGCAGTGCCGTGACAATCCCAGCTGGAATTCCATCGCAGCCCACCGCGCACCCAGCCGCACTCCCCGGGGCAGAGGAGCTGACATGGGGGGACACAGGGAGTCTGTGCCCCGGGAACAGCTCCCGGGCCACTCATCTGCTGGAGTTTGGCTCAGCTAGTGCCTGCCTGTCCCAATGCTGACCTCGTCCCTCCCCTTTGTGAGAGGCGCTTTCTCCGGGGAGGAGAGATAATTCAGTGGCTGTGAAAGCCCAGACCCGGGGCTCCCGCAGCCGCCTGTTACAAACAGTTCTAGTGGAACATTAATTATAGTAATTTAGCCGTGGAACACTAACTGCAGCCAGTGCAATAGCATTCAGTACATTAGTGGCTATAACCCACTCCTTAAAAAAGACATTTGGCTACTGACAGCTGATAAAATGAGTTGTGAAGCATAACCAAAGGGAAAAAAAAATAACTAGAAGTGTGCTGGGAGCGAGCTGTGGGGTGGAAGGGTGGGGGGCAGCACCCCACGGGGTGCCGGGGGGCACACGAGGTGCAGGCGGAGCGGCAGGAGGTGTCGGGGGGCCGCAACAGGCACCCGGCTTCCCGGCACATGGCCCACGGGCCAGCGGGCTCCCCGTGCCCCGGGCAGGGCGAGGCGAGGCGGGGGCACGGCTGCGACTCGGCAGTATGTCAAACAGAAGGACATTTCCTTCTATCTCCCAGCCGCCGCCCCAGGGCACAATCCACCTACATTCAATCTTTACTCCACTACACATGTTTCCTTTCCAGCCTCGGATTATTTTTTATCATCAAATTACTGTGGT
This sequence comes from Eulacestoma nigropectus, assembly GCA_013397775.1. Classification (NCBI taxonomy): domain Eukaryota; kingdom Metazoa; phylum Chordata; class Aves; order Passeriformes; genus Eulacestoma; species Eulacestoma nigropectus. The sequence goes on along the minus strand of VZTE01005518.1, from coordinate 5,260,029 downwards.
GATAAGATGAAGTAGATGTGATAGCGAGCAGAGCGTCTGTCCTCCCCTCTCTCCCCCACCTCCCGCAGCATCCCTCCTTCCTCCACCACCCCCAGCCTCCTGCCCTAAGCAGGCAGGGTGGTATCCAAATGTCAGGGGGTGAGGAGAGACCCCCTCTGCAGCCGGATTTGCTGGCTGGGACCAACGCGTGGCTGACAGCGAGTGCCTGGGTGCAGGCAGGCTGCAGGTGGCCATCAAGCTGTCTGGGAAAACTTGCAAGTGCCCTGTCATGGTGTGGGACCCAGCCAGCAGCCAGAGCCCAGCATCTGCTCCCCACTGCTCTGCCACAGCACCCTGGCTCCCTCATAGCACCCAGTGCCCCAGCCCGGCACCAGAGGTGTGACAGCACAGTGACACCGGTCAGGCAGCAAGGACACAGGGAGCCCTGGTGCAGGGGTGGCCAGGAAAAGTACAGCCATCCTGTTACTAGCCTGAGAAGCGCTGCGAGGCCCTGCTGTGATGAATCCTCCCCTTCTCCTTGTTTACTCCAGTCTGCAACAAATGAGTCCCTGTCCATCCAGGGATAGCTCATCTGGAGGAATGCTCTTTCAGACCTCTCCCTCTAATCCCTATTAATTTAAATAATGCTTGCCCACTCTTCTCAAACTATTTATTATTTATCAGGTTTGTTTATTTGTAGCTAACAGGTAGCGCTCAGCATGCGTCCCCGGCACAGGGACAGGGGCTGTTCATCACACTGGCTCCCCCACCATCCACCATCCGTCAATTACTCCTGCTTCCTTTAATTAGTAATGAGGACTAATATCTCTGCCTGGGATGGTGGCTGAAGCGGAACTTCCCTCCGGTGGCATCCGAGCAGCACAAGGGAGGGAATGAAAAATAAATAACTGCGCCAGGCTGTAGATGCTGCTCCCGAACGAGGAGGGGTGCTCGCCAGACTCACACACTCCTTCCCAGGGAGGGTCTGGTTCCCTGTACACCAGAGGCTCCTACCCAGCAGGGCAGGGGAGGTGATGCCTGCCAGGTGCCAATCCGCGGGTGCCCTTTCCCGCACAGCAGGGCCATCCCAAACCACGAGGGATCCCCTGCCGAGTTCCAGCTGCTGAACTCTGCAGGGGTATCGGCAAGGGGAAGCCTAAATTAAATGCCCATTAGTGCCTCTGGCCTCGCCTGGCAGGCCCAGGGAGCTCTGTATCGGAACATGCCATCCAGAGGCACCCTAATAGCGAAGGCAGAACATGATATAAATGGAGCCCCTTTGATTTATTGACTGGGAGAAGTTTTTACACGATAGCCCATTAAGACGGACGGCTCTGTTTACAGCCAGGCCATCTAGCTATAGGGACCCTGCACTGGATGGTGTGTTTTGCTATTGCTCTTCAGGCAGACATCTCATTAAGGGGAACAGCATATGGAGCTCTTTGGATCTATACTTCACGAGTCCTGAGGGAGGCTTTTACCATTTTTAATAAGCGGGCAAGGTTAGCAAACCTGCAATGCAGTGACCTCCCCTCCCTGTGCGATGGATCTCCCTGAAACGCAGAAAGCTGGACTCACCGGGTGCATGTGGGACTCCATAAATCACCTCCCTGCTGCCGGCCAGGGAAACCAGCTAGGGGGGATGGCAATGGGGGTATGGAGAAGGCAACACCACAGCCAAAGTGGGATGGCAGCCATGCATGGCTCAGCCAAACACAGTGGGGGCAAGCAGCTTGGTGGGCAGTGGTGTGGAGTGTGCTCCTGACCATCATGCTGGTCAGGTGATGGGCATCACATGGGTGACTCAGCTGGCAAAGGTGCTTTAAGGAGAGAACATTAACACAATAGCCCACGGTGAAGGAAACAAAACCCCCAGCTGGATATTGAGGGGGGATTATTCCATATTCAGTAACATGGCTGTTTAGGAGAACAAGTAATCTCTGACAAAGACCTCCGGCTCTTCTCCGATCTGATAAAGCCTTGCAGCCTACAGGCAAGCTGGTCCCTGCAGGGACTGCCACGGATGAATGCTTTGGGCTGGAGCTGCTAAGGCAGGAAGAGGATCAGGAAGGCAGGCACATGGGGCCAGCCACCATGGGATATGGTGGACATGCTGCAAACAGCTCACCCAGAACACTTTTCCAAAGCAGAAGGGCTTGTGCAAGGTTTGGGTGTAACTGCTCAGGCACCTCTTACCCCTCCAGGGACAGCAGCACAGACACATGGCCTCAAGGCAGTGGTAACACAAGCTAATGGGCAGAGCTCCCACCATATCCTCCTGGCCTGGGTACACAGCTGTGTGCCCACTCATTCCCCAACAACAGCTATCTGGCTCTTGCCCATCAGCCAGACCTCAAACCTGTTTTCCACTCTTGCAATACTAGCTAAGCACTCTAATCATCACCAATCACTGGCGTTTAATTTAGACATCTAAAATTCACACCATGGAAAAACTGTCAGAAAAGTAGGGAACTGAGAATGTGATTGTTTCCTTTTGACAAGTCTGCTTAACTCTGGTTGGGAAAGAGGGAAGGCAAAGAAGGACAAACAGACAGACATGGTGGCATATTTGGGCTGCTTTCCAGCAATTCTCTCACAAACAGTCTGAGCATCTTTGAAATGAAATTTTGTAGGCGATTAGCTCACAATGTGAACTTAATTGCTTTTGGTATTTAAAAAAAACCCATTAAATTAAATGGCCGAGATATTGAGGCTTAAGCAATGGCTGCTTCTAATGCACAGTAACTACCAGCCTCATTACGGGGATGCCACATCCAGTGGCAGAATGCGCAGACCCACGCGACGTGACCGGTGCGGATCGAATGCTCCCTCCCTGCCCACACTCCATGGGCGAGAGGATCTTCAACAGCAGTGAGAGGACAGCTCAGAGCAAGGCCAGCATGGAGCAGAAGCGTGCCAAGCTCCTGGTTCACCAAACTCTCCTTGTTGGACAAGACAAGTCAGACCTGGGTTTCTGGAAGCCAAGGGAGTATCGAGCTCGTCAGCTTGACAAGAGGAGCAGCTGGAGTGGCACAGTGCCACACTGCAGGACGTCTGAGTCCTGCTCTTCCAGGACATGAAGGTGATCTCCACCAATCCGCTTTGACTCTCGTTCCTTGGGGATCCCACAGCGCTTGCACTGCTCACACTTGGAGCATGGCGGGTGCACAGCTCCCATGGGTGACCATGAAGTGATGGGAGCTTGGTTGGTACCATTTATCCCCACGGACAGCCCCAAAGCTGGTACCTTGCACCTCTTTATGACAGCGCTGTGCAAAGGAGCTCTCCTTCACCACAGGGCTGGCAGCACTGCCCTGCTTTGCATTTAGTGCCACAATACAGCAGTGCTTTCACCTTACTTTACTTGTTTGTTTAAATTATTTACACTCCTTAGATGCAAGATTGCTCTCCAAAAGGAGCATCCTTTTGGCTGCTGCAGCTTTAAAATGACTTGCATCCATCACTCAATCGCTTTCAGGTCAAACACACGCTCCCGACTTAATGACCACATTTCCGCAGCAACAAATCTGTCACCGCTGTTTGTTTAAAGCCAACAATCTGTAGGAGCACTGTGTGCAAGGATTGAATTAACTCAGCATCCGAATGACTGTGGTGCCAGATCATTCAAATTGCACCTTTCCTGAGATTTCCAGCAATGTTAATTAATGTTCCTTGGGTGATGTGCAACATGCTGCAGTGCACAGGGTTGCTGGAGAGAGCAAAGCCCGATCCCTGTAGGCCTAGAAACATGGGAGCTGTGTTCATGGCCACCCTGGCCCCAGGAGCACATGGGAGATGTGTGTTGGGAACAAGGAGGGGCTGGTGGCTTCCCCTTGCTCTGATGTGACGTACCCTGATTTCCCCAAAGTTTAGCGATTCAGCTGAGACATTCCATGCTGGATGTTCGACTCACACTGAATTATTTTCCCAGGAAATTCCAGCCTGAACCATTAATACATTGCCATCAACAAGAATGACAAGAATGTCACTATTTCTGTTAAATTCCAGTTACTTGCCAGTGCAAGGGTTTTTTGTATGTGCCCAGATGTTTCAGAACAAAGCCTTGAAGTCTGTTTGGAAGGTGATTTTAGGAACCTGGAATGTTTTTGATTTCCCATCAGAATCAAGCCAATTTTGGGCAAAGACAGCTGCGTGTGGCCCTGGGCAGCTGCACGTGCACTGACGCCCATCCCAGTGCTTGCTCCCTGCTCCCAGCTGCTCCAACCCCCCTGGCACCCACTCTAGACACCTGTGTGGGAAGTGGGGACCCAGCTCTCCAGGTGCTCGATGACCTTCCCAGGAAGTGTGAGGGAGGAAACTGCTTCATTGAAACACTCGCACCAACAAGAGCTAGAGTCGAGGGACAGACAAGCAGGAGGAAACAGTGACGGGGAGTTAGTGGGGCTGGTGATGGGAGCAGCTGAGATGATACCAGGATGTGGGGGAAGGGACTGGGACAAGGAAACAAGGACAAAGAGCTGGGATGTGGATGGAGAGGCAGACTGAGCTTGACAAGATGTGTAGAGAAGGAAGGAGGGAGTGGGATTAAATCCAGCACCAAACCACCTAGGTCTCCTGCTACCATCCACAGCCTCCAGCTACGCCAGCCCTTGCCCACCAGCAAGTCCTTGGCACAAAGTCCCCATCCCAAGTCCCTGGCTATGCTCCCTGATTTGTCTGGGGCATTCACATCTCCATGGAGCAGAACTGGGGTCCAATGAGGGGTCCTAACCTGGAGAGCTGGAGCCCTCCCCCAGCCTCCCCCCGGCTTGCTGCAGTTAATTGGGCCACTGCTCTAATCTCTACCTGCCATTGATTTAAATTCAGCTCCAATTTTCTTCTTTGACCTTCTCTCCTCCAGACCCTGCTCGCAAACAGAACACAAATCCTCAAACATTCTCTTCATTTTTCCCTGCAATATTTCCAGCATGCCCCAGTCCAAGGGTAGGGAAGGCAATGACCGGTGCCTGTTTGAGCCTATACACTCATGCACAGGGATGGACACACAGCTGCCCGCAGAGACCTTCCCCAGGGCATGCTCACCCCAGCTCCAGCAGGGAAATGGAAGTGGTGATGCTCTGATACCATCCAAATGGGAAAAGAAAAGCATGATAAGGGGACTTCCACATGGTTTCCTCTAGGACAGCTGCTTTTTTTCTAGGAGCCTGTGAATCCAAAGAGGGCATGTGGGAGTGCTCCTGACTGTGTCCAGATCTCAGGTGCTGGTTTTACATGCAGCACCCATCCCATTGGAGGGATCTTCTGCTCACCTGAAGACTGATCCCTCTGTGCTGAGCCCCAGCCTTTCATGGGCTGGGATGATCCAAAGGCAAGTGTAAGGAAATGAGCCAGCCGTGAGCTGGGGGAAGATCTCTCCTTTGCTGTGTCTCTGGGGCCATGGATCAGGCACAGAGACAGGAGCACCTGCTCCCAGCTCCCTTATGCCCCTGGTACTCTGTGCCGTGATCTGGAAGGGGAGCCAGCCACTCGGAAGCAGTTAAAATCATATTACAGTGTGGTGGTGCAGACAAGCAGGGGAGGTGAGGGCCCAAGACAGTGCCTTGGCGATGTCCCTCACAGAGAGACACTGTCAGCACCATAAGGAATGGGGGAGGACCTGCTAGGGGGGTTCAGGATGGGAAAAGCATCATTCCTTAATGCCCACACCTTCCTGGCCCCAAAGTGGGTGGAAAACCTCTGCCAAGGCTCCTTTCTCAAGAAATCCTGGATGCCAAATTTCAGCCCTCCTGGGGTCCTTCTTTTCCTGGCAACAATTCACTATGTAAAGAGGCTGGATATTTATAATTATGCTCAAAGTGGCCACTTTGAAAATCTATATGTCTCTAGGCTCCCTGTACATCATAATGTCAAGTCTGTGAATGGAGGCATCCATCAGAGGCCTCACATCACAGACCTCGGAGCTGTGATAAACACTCGGGAAATGCTCGCTGAACCCCGTGTCCCACTGCTGCCTTCTGGGCAAGAGACCTAGTCTTTGGGGGGTGCCCCCATGGTGACTCCTCCAGGAGGGATGCCACTGGGTGTTCCTGAGTCACTGCTCCCAGACAGGGATGGGAGCAAGGTCCCAGTTCCTCTAACCCAAAGCCTTTCCTTCTGACCCTTGCTGTCCTCCAGAAAGGGGGGCTTTCCTTCAGGTGGGACCATCCAAGCCATCACCCCATTTCCATGCTGTGGGCACGCTGTCTGCAAAAAGGCAGCTTCCAACTCTCTGTATCTGGGAAAGCCCCAGTGCTGGGAGGGTGGTGAGCTACAGGAATAAGATACACACTCCAAATGCCAGCTCCACTCTTGGTCGTCAGATCCCCACCCCTTGGCCCCATGAACCCCAGGATGTCCTGGGCCTGACTGAGAAAGACTAGGTCAGTGACAAAGGCAGGGCTCAGCCCCCATTCCCAGCAGGGAAAATGATGCAGGGAGCTGAGCTCTCTCCTCCAGTACAGCAAGCATTAGAGTTGACCCCCGTGTCACACTCCAGACTGCTGCCCCACCATGCCCGCAGGGAGTTTCTACGGCATCTTTCCCAATGTGGGGACACAAAGTCCCCTCTTTGAGCCACCTCCTTGAGAAGTGGGGCTGGTGCCCTGCCAGCAAGATGCGCACTGGAGAACAGGAATGCCCCTCTCTGCCGACAGCACGCCGAGAGGACGCACAGCCTTTGCTGACGCTTTGCCCAGGCTGTTCTTAAAAATTTATTACTCTGTTGCAACATGAAAAATAAGACAGAGAAGTAATCATTAGTATAACTATAACTCCCCGTGCAATAGTCCCACTTGTAAATTGAGATTTATGATTGCAGCTGCCGATATTTTAGAGGCCGGAGCAGGCAGCGGTGGCAGTACAGCCCAGCTACGCGCTGCCCCGCCGCAGTTACAGTTTATCACAATCTGCAGAGATTATTGCAATGAATAATACACAACAGGCTGGCAGTGAAGAACTATTCCCGATCAAACGCTTCTGTAAACAACTGAATAAATAATATTGCTCAGCCCCTCTTTAGAACCCTCGGAGGCCCAGGGAAATCTCTCATTACTCAGCAAGAGAGGCAGCAGGGGGCTTGGAGATGCCATGAGGAAGAGATGCAGTGACTCTGGGCAGGCACTGGACATCCCAGGTATGAGCACTTGTCAAGGAGATAAATCACCCTCTCATTTTCTGGCAGAAAAGGAGGCTGAGACACTGGAAAGACCTACTCATGGTCCCACGGTTCCACGTGCAGCCATGAGCAACTTGCTTGGACAGACAAACACATGCAAGCTCAGAGAGGTATTGCTGTCCTCTCTTCTGCTTGGCAAGGCTTTTGTTCACTTCTGATATTGAGTCGGCAGGAGGTAAAGAGCAGGTTGTGGGGCAGCCTGGCCCTCAGGCAGCCGAACCCCATCCACAGCAGGGATGGGACATTTGGGGCCGAGCCCACTGGCAGCGGGGCTCATGCACTCCCTGAAATGTCACTAAGTAATGCAATGTGACCAGGGTTATGTGCCAACAGCTGCAGAAAGGGCATTTTTCACACAGCTTGAAAGGATAAAGTTCAGCTCCATGATGCCCCAGGTTCCCCCACCACAGCGAGCTCTGGCTCAGCTGCCGCACTGTGCTGCCACAGCTATCAGGTCTGCAGAAACCCTCACCCAGAGGGGGAGCAGGGAGGACTCATCCCTTCCCTCACACCCATCATGCAGAGGTGCTTTATTTACTCTCTAAATGTCTACACTCAAAATACAGTCAGCACAGGAGGAGGGACTTGAAGGGAGCTAACGAAGAGTTATAATCCTCCTTGTGCTATAAACCAGCCCTGCAGCAGCTCTCCAATGTTTCATATCCTTCATACCACGCTTTCTGTGGGATGAGTACCCATGTGCCTCTGCCCAGACACATGCAGGCAGGGAATACCCCTCTGCATCTGTGTCCTGCCTGCTCCAGGACCAGACTCTCACCTGTGTCCTCCCTACAGGCTCTACCCACAGCTGGGTCCTGGGGAAAGGCAGGCAAGAGAAGAAAAGCAGGAAAGTTTACATCCCTGCATCCGCTGCTCTACAGTGCCTGTATGTGCAGCAATCAGCTCCAATTAATCCCCCCTCAGCTTGGCCCGCCCGCTTCATTACCTCCCCTTGATGAGAACCATCAGTGGGGCCTGTAGGATTTTGCTAATTAGCCTCACTTCGTTTATCATTTCCATTTTCTCCCAGAGACGCTTGGCTTGCTGGGCGACAGCTTCATCTCCTGCTGAAACAATGCGGCCCCTTCTGTGCCTGTCTCACTTAGCGCTGTCACCGCAGCCATTATGAAATTGGGGTTTCATTTACACACTAATTAAACATTACAGCTTGTTCACAATTACAACATGGGGATGAGGAGGTAACTAATTACTTAAGAAATGAGCTAACATTTATCTCTGATTCTTCCCCCCCCAGCCCACCGCCCTCCTCTCCAATCAAGATTAGAAATTGTTGTTGGATGGCAGCAGCCCAGTGGGCCCCTGCCCGCCTCTGCGTGTGCCTCATCCCTGTTGGGGGGCTGTACTGAGACCCTGGCCTGGGGACAATCCATCAACCCCTAATTGCAGCCAGGATTATGGGGGGCTGGGACAGTGGTGTGTGGCACTGTGCCAAACGGGCTGCACAGGGACCAGCTGTGACGCCAGGGATGCATCCGTCCCACCTAGATCTGCCCGGCGATGAGGCATCCCTGGGACAGCCCAGCCACAGTGGTGACAGGGACTGAGGTGTTCCCTGGGCATCACCTATCAGGCTCTTGCCCACTGGGTGAACGCCTGGCTCTGCACAGAGGCCAGGGATGCCAGCACACCCTCCATGTCTCTGCTGATGGGCAACTCATCCTGAAAAGACATTTTCTTCAGGGAGAAATTAACATTTAAAACTGAGAACCATTAGAGTAAATAAACCAGGCTGTCACTCAGATCAAAGGCAATGCAAAGTGTGGGCTTGGGACAAAATGGACCCTGGGGAGCAGGCAAGGAGAGAAAGGGGCAGGCAGCCCTTCATTCTTAAGGGTGGGGTGGGTGAGATGTGCAGGCCAGCACCTCGTGTTCAGCCCAGCAGGGCTAGGTGCTGTTGCTGAGAGAGCAGCAGCCTCCTTCCATGGGCAGCACGGGGCTGCCATGTGCTGCTATTGCAGGCCAGCAGTCCCTTTGGTCCTCACCTCCCTGCAGTGCATGCAGGTGGCAGAGCCTGCGTGCAGCGGCCGGAGAGCTGCACATGGGTTAGAGGACAGTGGAGATGGGTGACAGTGACCAGGATCATCTTGAGATGGATGCATGGCTGCCTGCAAGGCAGCTAGCCAGCTGATGGGAGACAGGCTAGAGAGGCCAGAGATGCTGCTGCAGTGCCTGGACACTGCTGCAGGATCTGGGAAAAGGATCCACAGCTTTCAAAACACAAGAGGCTTCCCCCACAAAGAGCCCTAAGGACTGGAAATGCTTTCAGAAAAAACACCTAGTTCAGCACCAGACAATTAGGGTTCTTTTGCAACTCTTAACCCATGATTTTGAGACAAAGAATTTGGTGCTAGCATAATTTGAACTGCTAATTGCTTTCCTGATCCATAGTCAGTGAACTGAGCAGAAGTGGACACAAAAAAATCACCTTCCCTGTCTGGGGAAAATTCAGAGCCGCTCTCCAGGGGGAAGGGGATATGCTCTTCTTCCCTCTGAGCAGCTTAAAAAAATAATGATCAGGAAACAGTTAAGCAAAAGGGGGGTGAACTGGTGGTTTAAAAAAAAGAAAACTCACACCACTTTATAATAATAGAAACAACTCATTCCCATAGTTTTTATCCTTCCTGTCTTTAGCCCACAAAAAAA
>VZTE01005518.1:5144625-5250152 GCA_013397775.1 Eulacestoma nigropectus | reverse complement strand
AAAAAAAAAAAAAAGAAACCCTGAGCTAAACTACTGACACTGGCTGGGAGCTTAGAACTGCCGCATCAAACAGAGCCCTTGAATCTCCTGAACATAATTGTGCTGCCCTCTAACCTCAACCTTCAATCAGTGCAGTGTAACTATCTCATTTTAGCCTACAGGACACACCCCTCTGCTAACTAGCAGCCATATTCTTCTCATTAGGAGACTGCTCTGGATGGGAGCACGGAGGCAAAGCCGGCGTCTGTCCTTTTCTCTCCCTCTCTGCCTCTCTCGGCCGTTATGTATGTACTTTTGGAGGGGGAGAGGCATGAGCAAGGAGCTTTGTGGGTGCTGCAGATGACCCAGCTGCCAAGCCCTAAGACTCCTGGGCATACACATAGAGCCAAATCAGTGGTTCCTGGCTGAAAGCACACAGCACGGGAGAGGGGACCTGGCCCTGACACCCCCAGCCCCAAGCAGTTGGAAGCTAAGGGCTGGAGTGGGCTTCCTGGCAAGGTGGTGCTGCTGTGCCCTCCTTAGGGCAAAGGCCTGGGAGTCTTGCAGTCTGCAGGCTCACCCCATCCAGAGAGCCCTCAGGGGAAAGCTCCTGAGGTGGCAGTGCCAGGGCACAGGTCCCCTTCCCTCTGGGGTCTGGCTGAGAGGTGGCAGCAGGCAGGGAGATGTACGTCTTGGGAAGCTAAGGCAACCAGCAGCACCAGTGCCATGCCTGCTGCTGAGGTGGGCAGGAAACAAGGGGCAGTGCAGGGCTGGTGCACTGCAGGAGGGTCTGTGCACAGGCAGCCCCTCCAGCTGGGTGGTCGCTACCACTGCACATCACAGGGCCGAAAGTAATTAACAGTGAGGCTAATTATAGTGGGAAAGGTGACCCAGGGCTGCCGGGCACTCTCCATCACTGAGGGGTTTGGATTGCATCTCTGGGTAGGGGTATTCCATGGTTAAAAATCAGCTCTGTGCCATGGGGGGATGAGGAAGGACACCTCTACAGCCCACCCAGCATGACAGCCCAGCCAGCTGATCCTGCTGCATCCCTGGGCCACCACCTGGCCGAAAACTCGTAGGAGTTCTTGAGCCCCTCCTTCATGCCATCTCTTCAGAGACCTCCAAGCACACAGGGCAGACACTTCAGACTACACTACTGGACACGGAATCTTGGTCCCAGCAGCATGGACTAGTACACCTATCCTTAGCAGTGACCATGACCCTCCCCTCCTGCCTCCCCTCCAGGTACACTGGCAGCCAGCTCAGGACCCAGGTTGGGAGTAGCTGCTTGGGCTCTCTTGCATTAGAAGAATGCAGCTTCCAAGCTGGAGCAGGATTGCTCAGGACTCTTGGGAACAGATGGAAACACTGTCATCCCAGTGCAGCCCACTGCAGAATCGGGAACAAGCCAGAACTTGGGTGATTAATGGCACAGCTGGGATCAGCCTGTGCAGTGGCAGCTGCAGCTTTGGGAAGAGCCTCATGCTATGGAGGATATGAGCAGATCCCCTCTGATCCCACTGCAGACCCATGAAAAGAGCATGGCCATGCTGGGAAAGGGCAACGGTGTGGCTGGTGCAGCTCTCCCCTCCAGCCAGTGTCCTTTGCCCTGGGATTTCAAAATGTTAGCAACTTGGAAGTGAGGGAATTGCACTGATTTGTATAAGGACAGGGAAAAACGCAGCACTGGACAGACTTTTGATGTGTCAATGGCCATCTTCCCCTCCCAGCAGCATCTTCCCCATCCAGGCCTTGTGCCTAGATCCTTCGCTGAGCTATACTAGCTATTAACACACTCTGTGTTTGTTATCTTAAACAGGCTACTCAGGACATGGGGCCACGATCCTGAAACCAATTAATGTGATCCTTTGATTTCAGGGGAGAATGAAGAGGGGACTGTCAGCACCACAGCAAGGCATGAGTTACGGGTCAGAGCCTAACAGCGCAGAGGTGCCCCTTAGCTCTTCACAAGAGGCGGGGATGGCGGGCAGCTGCCAGACCTGGCTTCTGTCAGAGCCCGTCTCTGCATCCTCAGCCCTGGCCTGGTGCTGCTTCCCAGGCTCGGGGGAGAGCAAAGGAAAGCAGCATTATGGCACTAAATGGGGGTCTAGATGCCAAAAAAGCCACTGCTGCCCTGCGCCTGGGTCAAGGCTGCCAAGAGGAAAGCAGTGGTGTTACCACATCTCAGCGCTCATCCCAGCACAGCAGCACATGGTACGGAGAGGGCTCCCCTCTGCCATGGTGGGGATGGCCACGGTGCTGACAGCGCTCAAGCTTAAGGCTCTGGGCACCCTGGAGTGCCAGGGGCAGTATCATCCTGCAGCCCCCAAAACTTTCGTCTTTCTTTCTTTCTTTTTTTCTTTCTTTCCTTGCTTAGCTGTTTTTTAAAGCAGAAGTTATCTTAGCGAAGTCTTTTGGGGGAGGTGGAAAGAGAGTAGGAAGTCAAAGAGAATCGTCTTGCTAGTCAAAGCCTTTAACAACTATTTTTAATATCAGGCAGAGGAGCAGGATTTTGAAATGAAACAGACAGTGCCTCTTTGATGGGCAAGCTATAGATCTTGAAACAAGGTCCATTCCCTCCTCCTTCACTAACTAACAGCCATATTTCTCTCATTAAAGACAATCTGGCCGTATTTTCAAACTTCTTAACAAGGCGATCACGGTAATTTGAGATTTCTATTATCCATGCTCCTATTACAACAGTCTTTTAAGCAGCTAGCTTTTTTTTTTTTGCTTTCTTTCCCTGACTTTGTCTCTCCCCTCAAACTGCCATTAGTGGTAATGACGTACAGGAAACGAGCGCCAAGAACCACCTTTTTTTTCCCCCTTCTTTTTGGTACTAGGTTGCATGGGGGGAGCAGTAAGGAATAAAATAAAAAGCAAAATGAAGTTTGGTTATCTCTTATCTAGAGTTTGGCTTTTAATCCACCCAGGAGCGCAAAGGAAGCCAATGCAGTACCTTATCTCCCCCGTCGATCACAGAACCCCCTCCCCAAAGACCCCCATCTCTCTCCCCTTCCCAAAGGCGCCTGGTCCTGGCCCCCTCCCTGCCCCATTAGTCCTTTACTGGGCTCTGCCAGATGGATGCAATTTGCATAATATCACCAGTGGAGGCTGGCAGATCAACTGGGGTCAGGCTCTGACATCTCCAGCACAGTCTATCTCCAAGTGCTAATTTGGACTGCATTGATCTCTCTTTCTGATTTCTTTGTCATTTACGTCTGCCACGGTTTGACAGGAGATACAGAGACAGACAAGGGGGGAAAAGAAGGAGGGGGAGAAGAAGAGGAGAGAAACAAAGATTGTAGTTACAGATGTCTTTAAGGGAAAAAACAGATTAATCCAAGGACTCCTCTGAGGGTCGCAGCTTTGAAACATCCTAATTATCCTATTCTTATGAATTCCTGTACAGACTTCGAGGGGGGTCTTATCAGGGAACTCAGGGGAATGAAAACTTGTTAAATTGCAGTGGAGTCTCTCTGGCTGACTGCTACCCCCTGCCCTCCTGCACCTTGCAATCGGTTCTCATTAGGTGAAGCGGGGCAGCTCGAAACCTGGCATCCCTTGCTGACACAGTCTTCCCTCCGCACCTCGGCCATCACTCTCCTTAAAGGTAGATCCTCACTAAAACTTGGGCAGGAGTCTCTCCTCCTCGCAAAGGGGGACCACAGTGCTCACCAGCCCTGTGCATTCTAGGGAGGACAGAGAGGGGACAACAGGGATGCCCAGACTCTGGAGACAAGGGCTAACCTGAGAGGGACAATGGCATCCCCGTGATCTCCCCGGATGTAGGCATGTTAAGGCAGATTTGGGGACACACTGCTGTTGCAGGACATTAGGATGTTAAAAGACACCTTCCACCAGAATCCAGTGCTGAGCAGGGCAGGCAATCTGTGCCCTTAATTGAGATGTTTATGTTCATTAACAGGAAACTCTTCCCCTCCTTACAGGTAAGGGAAGATGCACTACCATTTAGCCTTGTCTGGGACATATTGCAGAGACACCAAGGCACCAAAAGAATCTACAGGAAATCAAAATGTCACTTGGTGTTTTACGTTACTACTTTCGACAGAAAAAGCTCTGTAGAAAGTTAATGATCTTCCAAGGCTTCTCACCTAACACATCTCACTGTGTCAGAGGGTGCATCACGGTGCTTGGGAAGTGCTGTCTGTTACAGGGGCAGGAGAACAAGTGCTAGCAAAGATGTTCTACCTGCCCAGCACAACATTGGACAGGGCTTGGGCAATGCAAGGGTGGTTCCAGTAGTGTGTGAGGGGGATATTTTGCAAGGCTCAGCCACAGACAAATAAAAAGACTAGACAAATAGCCAAGAGTGCAATGGGTCCAAGGCAGTGCAAGGGTCTCTATAGCACAGATGAGTTCAGGTCTGTGCACTCCTGGGTTTGGGACTTGCTGATCGCTAAAACAGAACAGACATAGTATGAATAGAATACAAGCCATCAGCCTCTCCCTGTGCTCCCACTACAACAGTTTAGAGTGATACGAAAAATATATTTAAAAGGTTTCTCATCTGTCACTGGGGAAAGAAATTGGGCCAGGTGTTGGGCTGAGGATCACAGCTGGCCTGGGCAGAAGGAAGGGAGGGAAGGACAGCAAATCTTCTTGCCAAGGGAGACAGTCCCCACTGCTAGTCCTAAAACCAGAGGCTAGAGGAAGAGGGTAGAGCCGCTGCTGTGCCAAAGGGCAGTTCCAAGATGATGGCAATGCTGTCCTGCTGGGGATCAGCCACATCTGAGGCTTGAGACAGACTTGCTCCAGTCTGCAGCTGGGCCTCCCAGGCACTGCAGCACAGCAAACAATCCAGAAATCCCTCTTAAATCTTCAGTCTAAGACTGGTGCTGCAAACAACTGCTTCCAGCCAGAAGAGAGGGACTCGAGCCTACCTTCCACACATCCCCAGGGAGCAGGCACTGCCACTGCCTGCCTGGGGGCTGGGAGAAGCACATGGAAGCACCCTGACTTTTCTCAGGCAGCTGAAGTTCCTGCAGCCGTCATGCTCCCTCCAAAGGCTGCTCTCCGGGGACTTCGAGCCCTCAGCCAAGGGCAGGGTGTGACAAACCCATCACATCCCTGTCAGGCAATGGGGTCGGATGGGCGCGCGACCAACTTTTGGCAGGGTAGGACAGAGGGGTGAGTGCAGTCAACACAAACACTCAATCATCCTTCCTTTCTTTCTTCTGTGCCTCCTTTGTTAACTGCAGGAAACAGCTGAAAGACCTTGAGTTTCCCATTGTAGCGTGTATGGGAACAGAGCTGCAGTGATCAGAACATACCCCCTGCTGCTCCAGGGGAAAAAGGGAGAGCAGAATCCTTTCTAAAAAGGGTTTACGATTAGAAGAGTGTTCTGTCACTCTGGCGCGCAGTAATCCACTGCGCCACCAAGTCCCTTCAGAGAGATGTCGAAAACTTAAATGACTGAAAGCAAAAGAGCCCCGGCTCAGGTTCCCAGGCAGCCAGACATCCTAATTATCTTTAGATCCACTCCCACATGGAGGGGAGAGAGCACACAAGAGTAAAAAAAAAAAAAAAAGGGGAAAGAAAAGAAAAAGAAAGAGGGGAAAAAAAAGACTGTCACATTGCTTTTTTCTTTTTTTAAAAGCTTGTCTCTGCTCACTGCTTTTCCAGCTGTGACACCTCTCACGGTAGTTAATTAGAATCATGTCACCGCGTTAATGTGCTCTGACTGGACTCTGACAGTTGCTCGTCCTCTAACCGGCTGCCCCGGCCGGCCCTCCCTCCCCGCCGCTCCTCAGGGATTTGGGGTTCACAGCGGGACCCATCACCACCCGCCAGCCACTCTGTCCCTGTGCCCACGGCCCAGCAGGTACCCCGGAGCGGCTGTGCCGGTCCCTGCACCCTGCCTGGGTGCCGGGACACGCCGCCTGGCCGCGACACCCGGCACGCAGCCGCTCCACCTGTTCTGGATCCGCCTGACCTTTATGAGCGCTAATTCAAAATGACACTGCTCATTTGGTGACATTTCTGTTGATTTTTACTTAAGTCTCCTTTAATTATTTAATTCAGTCTTTCCCCTTCTGCCTTGAGCTGGGGCAGTGCCCCAAAGCAGCCCTGTGGCCCATTCTGCAGGAGTGAGCCCCATTCTCAGCTCTCCCTCTCAGGATCCCTCGGCAGAAGGATGGTGCCGTGCCAGTGCCACGTCCGCTGAGAAACGAAGAGTTGAAAAAGATCGGGGTATGCCTCCTCTGCGGGAGCACAGGGTTCTCTGGGGCTTCTCCCACACCCTGGGAGGGACAGGGAGGGTGGGACTGGCTCTGCCACATAGGGTGGGATGAAAACTGGTCAAAAACATGAAGGGGAGTTTCACAAAATGCTGTCCACCTCCTTGTCCCCCCTGCCCTGATGCAGAGGAGGCAGGTGGGCACCAAGGATGACCGAGGATCCCACAGATGCTGGGAGGGGCAGGAAAGATGGGGAAGGAAAGCAGGGAAGAGTGAGAGGAAGCTGAAATAAGGTCAGCAAGCTGCCAGGACCACACACCTCCAGCACCTTGCAGGGTGAGGCACAGCCTCACCAGCCCCCGCCGAGCTCCAAGGGGGAGGGCTGGCGCTGACAGCCCAAGGCCCGCATTAGGGCGGGTGGCCCGTCACCTGCCACCGCACTTAGCGAGCGCGGCCCTCCCCGCCCTCGCCTTCAATGTCAGCGCGGGGAGCAGTCCAGCACCACCGGGACCGAGCGGGCGGAGCGGCGGAGAGAGGGATGGCTCCGCCGGGCAGGAGGCACCCTGGCAGGCGCTGCCCCGGCTCCCCGCGGCGGTGGCAGCTCGAGGTAGTTAATTAGAATCGTGTCACTAAGTAAATGCGCTCTGACTGGACTCTGACAGACGCTCACCTATGACACTGGGGGCCAGCAGACAATCCACATCAAACTACTGCAGTGTGACCCTTTTAACACAAAGAGTAAACTCACTGCACATCGAGTTGAAGCTCATTAAAACTGTCTACTCTGCGAGCATCCCATTAACCTCACTGTTAAAAACACGCAATTCCTCTTCTTCTTTCCGAGGCCTAATTAATGCTCTGGATCAGGAACAATATCACACCCTAACCTTCCGAGATTTCCAATCGGTAAACGAAAAGAGAGAGATGGAGCCGGGAAGGCTCAGTGGCTTGCTGGGTCGCTCACTGCATAGGCTGCTGACCTGCCCAGGCAGGTGGGGCTTTTCTGTTTGGCATGGGCAGAGATCCCCACGGAGGGAGCATGGCACAGCCTCGGCCAGGGGAACTGTGGGAACAGGGAAAATGGTGAAGCCCTTTGCACAGAGGCTCGGAGCTCACAGGATTATGCCAGCTGGTGTAAAACAGCCCAGTGAGGGCACCATGTCAAGACAGGTGCTACTATGGGACCAGATCTCCTGGTCACTTGGGAGGGGTTCTGAGCGTTCGCTAGCAACAGACGAAGCAGCCTGGTTACCCTCTTTCCCCTAAAAAGAAAAAAAACCAAACCCCAAACCAGACATTTACAACTAAATCTAAAATCACAGTAATGTGTGTGCTAAAACCTAAAATTTAAAGATTCAATTACATTCAATTAGATTCAAAACAGATCAGTAGCAAGGAGTAATGTCATGTTTAAAAGACAGTCAATGCACTGGAGATGGAAGCAGAGCTGACAAATGAGAAAAAAACTTTCCCAGCAGAACTGCTACTTTTGCAGTTTTGGAAACTTTTTGCTGGTTTTGGTGTATTTTCAGTTCAAGAACTGGCTTGCTCAGAGCTGAGAAACAACAAACGACTGAAAACAAAAAAGAAGGTTTGTCTTTTATCTTTCCATAATCAGTGAAAACAAACAAACAAACCAACTAAGGTGAGAGGATGAGATGTACTCATTCTAATATCTTGAAAGGCTGGTTTCCAGAAACACTCCTTCAGCTCACTGATCATTTCTTGTTTTGGTTTCATGTATCAGATGTTTTTGCCTAAAAAGTATTCTGAAATTTACTTTTCCTTCTGTAGTGAATATTTGCAAGGGAAAGAGGATTTTCGTAATAAAATCAATTCAAACTCCTGCTGGGGTACTTTAGCATGGCATTACAGTTTTCATCCAAAAGAGCAATCATGAGTAATAATTTAATCACCAACTCTTCAAGAACAAATAGTAATTCACCATTTTCCTAATGCAAAAAATACTTAAAAACTAAGACTAAAGGCATGTTACGTTACATAATCGATCAAAATAAATGTAGCAAAAATAGAGTATTTGATGAGTAAAAGAATAACCAGATTTAACAATTGGGCAGTGGTAAGGAAAGCTGCACTTGGTTTTGTAGGTGCTGTTCAGTAAAATTTGACCTTTTTTTCAGGGAAACAGGTTTAAAAAAAGGCAAAACCAGAAGAAAATCAATTTCTGAATGCAGGTGGTCTGCTGTCTGTTTTAAATCACAACTAAAACCTGGGATTTTAGTCCTTCTGATTTGTATGAGTCTCTGACTCTCAGCAGAGAGACCCCAACACAGGTACCCAGCTCCACTGGTGTGGAGCCTGTGAATGCTGGTCTTTGCATGCAAGTGCCAAGATTCCTATTAAAAGCTGCAGCTTGTTTTTGGCAAGCACCATCTCAAACACATGTGTTAAGAATGGCAATGTCCCCATACATGTAAGACTGAGTCACTTCTCGGCAAGACTCAACTTCATTTTGCTGAGGGCCAAGAAAACAGCAAAGATAAGTTCCTCACCCCAAGATTCTACAGCCCACACTGGAGCTGACACATATTTAACCTGTGTTAGAGAAGAGATGGAAAGTGCATAAAAATGTCCTCTCCAGTCCCCAGAGCCACATTCAGCCCAGAAGGAATCCTTAGAGCTGAAATATCAACCCAAGAAAGGGCATGAAAGAATAGGCTTCACACCCCTTTTGCTCTGATCTCCCAGGGAATTCCTGCATCCTCTCTCTCAGGAGCAGCACTTTTCTATCTCCTTATCCTGAAATACTTACCTTTTTCTCCCTCCTTTACCTTTTCCTTCACAAGAACACAATGGCACCAGACCTGCACCCATCCCACCCCAAAGCAGCTCTATTTGCAGCGTATGCAGATACATTTTGGTGTATTTGGGGACACAGATCACTCTTCTAACCCCTCGATAAGCTTTGCAGCGCACTTGCTCATGAATAGAAACCAGACAAAAGCTAGAACATGAGCTCTGTGCAGCAACTTGCTGTATGTGCAGCTGTGTGTCCCAGGGGATGTGGGGAGGAGACTCCACTGTGCTCCAGCACGAGCCCATCCTGCCTGTATGCACTGGATGCTAAAGGTGGTTTCCATCCAGAATCCGGCCTTGGCCCTGCAGGGTGTCGAGCACCCTGAATTCTGCAGATTTCGAACATGGTGAAGGAAAGAAGATGAAGCATAGAGCAGGACTGGTCCCAGAGCATGTCAAGTGCAGGGATTTGGAACAGATACCTGCTGAGACAGTGAAACAGAGAGTGATTTGAAAACAAAGCAATACAGAATCCATCAGGCAAGAAGGCAAAATTCTTTGCAAATTGTTTGCAAAAACAACTGGCCATCCACTGCAATTTTTCTGTCAGATTTGAAGGGAAACATCTGTTTTGTGCATTCCTGCATAAGCAAGCTGAGGCTTCACAGGAATGTTTGCATCTCCCTGGACCGCTCCCCAGGCTGCCAGGAAAGGAGCTGCACACTCTTACACAGCATGGTATCTGTGAAACTGGTGAGACTGGCTAACAAACCTCCTTGCTGCTCCCTTCTCTTCTCCCTTCCCTAGGTTTGCAGATTTTTGGCCATCAGTGACCCACAAGGGCCATGAAAATGAGAGGCTGACTCCACCTTGGATGCCCCAGGAAGCCTCCTCTCAGCTCCCTAACATTCCTTCAACACTGCTGCACCCCAGGGCTGAGCACAAAGAGAAGGGAGGCTCTAGATGGCATGGGACCATCCCCAGATCCACAGCCAGCTCCTGTCTCACTGTGGGCAGCAAGAGGCTGGCAGGCTTCACTGTTCTCCACTTCCTTCTGCAGCAGTCCTTGATTAGGGGTCATTTGTTCGGCTGAGAAGTAGGGCTGTGTTGAGAGCAAGGCTCCTTACAGTCAGAGAGGGAAGGGAAGGGCAGCCCTGGGCAGTGAAAGCGATGGATGACTCCTCCCAACCCTGAAGCATGGGCAGTTGAAAGCATGAAAAAGAGACAGGTAAGGACTGTTCAGGCTGCAGGGTGACCATCAACAGTTGGGATGACTGTGCCCAGTCCCAGTGGCCAATATGGAAGGACTTGGCTGTGGACGACTGACGCCAGCTCCTGGATGAGGCAGCAAGGCTGAACCCAAGGAAGCCAGGCTGCCTCAGCAGTGAGCAGTCCCTCCTCAGCCCTTGGCTTGGGGAACCTCCTGGGCTGTCACTAGAACCAACACCTGATCCATGCCAAGGCCAGGCTGGGAAATGAAGTGGCCAGAAAGCCAGGAAGCTGGTTCCTTGAAAAAAATGCCAGGCAAGGCATGTCTCTAGACACCAGCATTGCCCCAAGCCTTCTCCCAGAGGGACACTGGGCTACCAAGCCACGAAGCCAGCAGCCCTGACAGAAGCTGTGCCTGGTGGTCCCAAGCTGGCTGGGTGGAGGAGTTCTTCTCCCTGACTCCAGCTCACTCTGAGGGACTCATCCTGTGGTAAAGCCACCAGGTACATGGTGCCAGTGGCTACCACCTCTGCAGGCAGAGGACTGCAGACATCCAGGACAGATCTGCTGGGGAGCCAGCCCAAATGGAGCAGCCAGCAGGCTGTAACACACAGGGCATGTGTGCACCACTGGCAGTACCAAGGAGATGGAGACTGTCACACTGCTAGCCTGGCATCCTTCACAGAACCCATGTGAACCCCTTCCAAGCAGTGTGGGAAAGGCAGGTTTGCCACTGGGATGGAGAGCTGCAAGAAGGGAGCTTGGCTGCTGGGCCTCGCTTTCCATGGGCAGTTAACCCATGGCTCACCCTGTACTGGGGAGAGCTGGGAGAGCTCCTCCACAGAGGGAGTTTGGCAAAACCCTCCTAAAGGACTGGAATGGGGAGGGGCATGAACAGCAAATCCCTGAACTCAGTCAGGCAGAGGAGTCACACCTGTGCAAGACAACAGCACTGAGATAAAGGGGCAGAAACCATCAGCAGGCAGATGATACTCCAGAGATGGGGACACTTTGTTGGAGTAAGGGATGACAGCAACAAGAGAACTCATCACGTAAATAAAATGAGGAACGATGAGGCAGAAACCAACTCTGCATCTACCAGGAAACCCCAGAAAAAGCCCAAGTTCTCAGAGCAGGACATGGACACACAAGTCCTGCAGTTCCTGCTCCCTCCCCATGATCCCCTCAACATGGCACACAATCCAGGCAAATCTGCTCCCAGGCAAGGAAGCAAATTTTAATGCTACTTCTGTCAATAATGCAACCAGATCCATAGTTCAAAAGGAGCTTGCTAATTAAAAGCTGGTGAGCTTTAAATAATTCATCTCCTTAACTTGGATTGATTGGAGAGTTTAATGGTTAGAGTCTTGAAACAATATTAAACAGTCTCTTCAAGGCCCAGGTAGCCAGAGACTTTTCCAAGTAAATCATACCTCCTTGCAAACTTTAATGCTCAAAAGTCACTGTGGATGAAGGGCTGGGAGGCCGAGAGAATACCTGACCACTGGTCTCCAAGAGGTGATCTACTGCTCTGCAGACAAACAGGACAGACAAGAGTGATGCAGCCCTGAGTCACAGCCTTGTCTACAGCTCAGTAAATCTGGGCTCCTGCCCATACCACAGCCTGCTGCTGTACCAGCTCTGCATCCCCTGTGTTAAGCAGCAGGCAGATATATGGCCTCAGTGTCCTGGGCAAGGTTTCCCTCATATCACTTTGATCCTTGGTGCAGAGGAGTTGGGGGATACACGGAACTCTGCCACTCTTTATCGCAGAGCACTGTTTATCAGTTTATCTTGGAGCACACTGCAGGACCATGAAACTCATCACACGTGTGAGCAAATAGGACGATGATTCAGTTCTCCAGCTGGGATCACGCATCTTCACTCTGCAGTGTGTTTCCAGCCAGTTCCCAAGCCAGGCAGCACAGCCTCCTTTCCAAGGACTGCAGCATCCAGAGCAACTGGAGGATTGGTCCAACAGGGAGAGCATTCCACCCAGCCTGGGGACCCTTGCGCTGTGCTCCAGGCACCTGGTGCTGCCCACATCCAACCCCAACCCAAGCACTGCTAGAGCAGTCTAGGAGGGAAGCAGCTCCCCAGCCAGAGGGACAGGCAGGTATGTCTGGCACACTGGCATGTGCAAGGGACTGAGGGCATGTCATCCACATGCCCATTCTGCCCTGACACGTCTTCATCCCTTCCACCAGCTGGGAACTCTGCAGCCCTTTGGCTGGTTCTCAGCACCCCAGATGGGACAATGTCTTGGAGCTGACGCACGTCCCACACACCCGGAGCAGCAGCTGTGGGGATGGGAATGGCACGGGGCAGCATCACTCACCTATCCCGCTGTGAGGCCTCCCTATGTGCTGTAGGTTCAGTCCTTTGTTCATGTCTAAGAGCCCGTTCTTTGGCCAACTCCCCATGGCAAAGCTGTACGCCTGGAAGAGAGAAGCAGAGGGTCAGACATAGCCCATGTGCAGGCATGATCTGTACTTGCCCAGGTCTAACTGCTCCTGAGGCTGGCGTGGGTCTGTGTTCAGGGGCTGATGTGTGTCTGTGTCCACCGTGTTCAGTGTGGACCCACACGTCACCCTTGCAGCAGCTCTCCTGGAATTGCCCACACAAAGCACTCTCACCCTGCCCTGTCCCACCTGATGCTCCTTAGAGGTATCCAGAGCCTCTGGTGGTGTCCTGTACCCTTGACAACTCTTGTGACAGAGGGATTTGCACCACTCAAGGCCACCTTTGCCATGCTGTGAGGGGGCAAGCCAGGGGCTGTAAGCTCATCCCCCACATCCTTTAGTTGCTCCAAAAACATCCACCCACTCCTGCCTTAACAAGGTCGCCAGCAGGAGTCAGGGGGTTTGGAAAGGGGTGCTCATTCCCAGGCTGGCCTAGCCAGCAGGCCCCTTCCCCTCTGGCAAGCATAGCCCTCCCAGCTCCCTCTCCCTTCCACCCCAAGCCCTAGCTGCCTCGGTGCTCTCCATAACTGGGACAAATCCTACTGGGAGCCAGCACTGCTCACCCCACTGCACAGAGCCTGCAGCCTGGCCAGAGGAAAGCTGCTCCATACCCACTGCATCCCCTGGCAGGGCTTCCAGGAGGAGCAAGGCAGCTGGGAGCCCAAGCAGCACAAAAACCCACTGGACAATGCAAACATAAAAGCAGCTGGGCCTCCATGTCACACGCACAGCTGCAATTACAGCCTGACAGCCACATATCTTCTTCATCTTGAGGAATTAAGCTCAGAACGCATTGTGAGCAGTAAGAAGGGTGCGTGGGCTTAGCGTCGCTCATGCTGGCACTATCTTTGCTGCCGTGAGGGCCATTGTCCCCAGATGAGATCAGGTCAATCCAGCAGCCCCTATCTCCCTCCTGCAGTGGGGGATCATCGCTAATGGCAGCCACAGTGTGGCATGGCATTGCTGACACCCTCCACAGGCTGCAAATGCCAGGGAGATGCTCTCTACAGCATGAATGGGGAAGAACTGGGTGAGCAGAGCTGAGAGGTGTCCCCCACCAGCCCACCAGCCACTTGCCTGCTGCTGGGACCTCCAGCCAGCCCCTCTTTCCTGCTACCTGCTGCTCTGTCTAGAGTGGGCAGGTCCAGCCCCTGCGCAGCCCCTGCTGCTGGCAGCCCCCTGGGAGCCACAGGGCTTGGGGGAGTTAATTTATTAGTGGCCCACACAGCCATTCATGCGGCTTTGTTACTCCTGCCTTAGCAAAACAGAGGGCTCCACAGATAATTAATAGACAGAATTGCTAATCCTGTTGGGAGATGATTAGCAATTAAAACTCCTAATTAAGTCTATGCATAATTCACTGAAATTACACTTTGTGTACACAACGGGGAGGTTTCCTTTGCCTTCGACAAACATGCTCTGGTATGTTCACTACTATGATCAGGATGCAGGCTGGCCAGCCACAGGGTGGGGGGAGCCAGAAGTTGGGGTACAGGATGGGACCCTGCCACCCAGCTGCCGGGTGCCAGGTGGCAGAAGTGGTTCCACATGTTGTTCCCTCTCCTGGGCTCCATCCCACAGAGCAAACCCAAGCAGAGCACAGGAAGGCTCCCATGCTCAGCACCAGTGGATTGACAGCAGTGGGGGCCGTCCCTGGGGAAGGGGTATCCTTGGATGGGGAAGGACCAGGGGTGTCCCTGCACAGGGAGCTACCATATCGCAGGCTGCTTTCCCAGCCCAGACATCCCTTGGACTCTGGCCAGAAGCAACTGAAGGAGCACAGCAGGAGGCTGGCAGGATCCCAGGAAAGCCACGGGGACAGCTTTGGAAAGCTCCTGGCAGCTGGGTGCTAGTGCCAACCCCAGCCTGCCTCCCCTGGCTCTGCAGCAGCAGCAGCAACAGCAGGGAGCTGGCAGCACGTGCCCCAGCCCCTGGATCAGCACCGGGCCCATCTCTGCATCGCGTTCTGCTTTCCTCATCAAGGTCATTCGGTACAGCCGCAATACCTGAGCAAACTACCTAAGCAGCCGGGGTGGAAG
The DNA here is from genome assembly GCA_013397775.1 of Eulacestoma nigropectus. Classification (NCBI taxonomy): domain Eukaryota; kingdom Metazoa; phylum Chordata; class Aves; order Passeriformes; genus Eulacestoma; species Eulacestoma nigropectus. The sequence continues at coordinate 5,235,503 of VZTE01005518.1, read as the reverse complement.
TTGGCCTGACCACTGAAGGTCAAGTGTGCACTTATGCATATTCAAAGCTGCCTGCAGGATCGATCGGGTTTTAATTGTTTTTCCTGGGGTTTTGGAAGGAAGTGCCAGGGGCATTGATCAGTCCCAGACAAGGCTGCTCACACTCCGGGGCTGGCAGGGACCGTCAGTGCTGCAGGCAGTGGGAAGTGCAGGCAGCGATGATGAAGGGATGAAGGCAGGGGAGAGGTCAGCCACCGCTGGCCGAGAGGAGGAGCCACTGCTGGGCTGCGCTGGAAAATAAAGTTTTTTAATTAAAAGTGGCAATTCTGAGCCGCCTGCTGGCAGAAGCCACACAATCAAGAGCAAGGAGCTTTGCTGTTTAATATTTAAAGACAACGTTTAATCTTTAAACAGGAAAGTTCTTCTTCTGACTGTTAAAGCGAGGCACAAAGCGCCGGTGGCTCCCCAACACCAGGGTACACAGCCTGCAGGGGTGGCCATGGCCACTGGCTCACTGGAGCTGCTGGGACACTGGTGTCAACCACTTTCCCGCCAGCTCTCTGACTGCACAGTGGCGCAGAGCCCTGTCCCTTCAGTGCTCATCCTGATGGCAAACTGTGAGAAAGTCTGAGATGCCCCTCGTTCGCTTGCAAGCCAAAGGATTTCAAAAAATGCCATGAAACCCTTTCTGTGAGGAAATTGCACGACTTTGTCTATCTCTCTGGTTCAGTCCTGGTGTTGCAGAGACTGGGTTGCTCCCTTTTAGGTCAGACACTGAAGCAGGGCTAGGACTCTGTGGTTTTTTATTTTTATCTGCATTTTAATTGATAAAAATGCAGGCATCTTTTAAAAAAGGTATTTTTAAACGGTTCTGGTCAAAATTCTGATTTAGAGAGAAACTCAATATTTCTGATCTTCTAAAAACCACTTGAACAATGTTTACAGAATAATTTTCAAGCAGCCCAAATACAATTATTTCCATTCATACCATCTCCTAGAAAGGTTTTCCTTTTTTCCTGATTTTGTTTGCAATTCTATGAAGGCTACATTTACCTCCCTGCCAATGCTGCTCTGAAGTCAGATGATTATTAATTATATTTATTTACTTATACAATCCCATAGGCATACACAGCAGTTCACAGACAAATACCGCCCTGGGTCCCTGATGGAGGGATCTCGAATCAAAGGTAAGCAGATACTCCTGTGATAAATGTGAGCTAATAGCAGCAGGAGATTAGGAACATACTGTGTTTCCATGCACAGAGCCAGCACCACAGATAATCCACACCTTGTTAAACAAGTGCTGGTGTAGGGAGGTAGGTCATGAGGTAACCTGCACCTCACATATCCTGCAGAAAATCCGAAAACTAGAAGTGGGGATAAAACATGGGGCACGGAGATGACGCATGCGCAGAATCACAGCATCTGAGGCTGGCTTTATAATAGAGCTAAAAAGGTCTGAAACCAACCTCCTGTTGCACCAGGTCACAAACCTTCCCAGTAGCTATGATGCATCTGCCTCAGATTGCAAAGAGCCTGAAACAAGAGCTCCGTGGCCTATTTCTGACAGCACTGGGGTACAAAGATGGTCCCCTGTGCTGGGACAGAGAGTGTGCCAGTGAGGCTGAGCAGTCCCATGGTGCTGGTTGCTTGTGCAGTTTGGCACTGAGGTTGGCCCACCTGTTCTTGCTGCAATCCCAGTGCACATCAGCACCCCTCCCCAGCAACGCCAGGGCTAGCAAGGCGGCAGCACCAACACAGTTGGGTCCTGATGTGCTGCTCCCTGGAATTTGTTTAGGCTGCACACTGTGGATTATGAGCAGCACAGCTGTAGAGAAGATGTTCCAGGGGGTCAGAAAATTCCCAGAACTGGAACTTGTCAAGCTGATGTATTGATCTAAGTGGACTGAATAATGCTCCATCATTTATTTATGGGGAAGTGCCCAGCACACTTCACAAAAACTGGTGTTTGGCAGTCATATTAAGGCAAAATTAAAACCCTACAGCATATAAACAGGCACCTGTTCAGAGGTCAGAATAAAGGAGCCCCACAAATCCTCCCCACATGCAGAGGCAAGAACAGAGCTGGTCCTCACAGAGCTGCCGGAGCTCTGCTAGGGCAATGCGCTGATGTTGGCAGAGCCAGCCTTGCTCTTCCACACCTGTCGATGCTGTGACCTGCTGGCCAGCTCCTGGCCCCTCTGCCCTCTGCTAGAGCTGCTGGCATTGCATCACCCTGGATGCTTTAGCTGAAGGGCAGGAGGGAAGCGGACCTTTGTGCTTTGCAACGGCATGAGTATGTTCACAACCCACGGCAGCAAGAACTGCCAGGACTGGCACAGAGTGTGTCCTGCCCTGCTGGGCAACTCTGTCATTTTATTTTACATGTCCTACCAAGAGGTTTTATATGCTATGTTTCATCTGCTAATTGTAATTTTAATATTAATACAGACACTTTCAGGCAGGGAGAAAAGATTTCCTTTTGGAAAAAATCCTCCCAGGAGCAAAGGAGCTCAAGCGGTCTGAGAAGATGCTGAAGGGTGGGTACTAAGGAATAAGAAAGTGGTGGGTTTTGCTGAAAGTTTCCATTAAGAATTTCAAAAAGACACCTGAAAAATACATGGTTTTAAATAGACAGAAAGAAGCTGTGAGAACTCCCAGCTGCCCTTAGCTTGGGCAAGCAGCAGGTATCAGCTGTGCTCCCCCAGGATCAGGCTGGGCACAGCTGCCTGCCGATCAAAGGTGAACCCCCTGACATTTCTGCAATGGAGAAAACGTCTTTGGAACAGCAAAAGCATCTTCCTCCTCCTGCCATGTCAACTGTGCACAGCATCCGCCCAAAATAAGCATTTCCCATCCAACTCCCCTTATTCCACTGCTGCCACAATGTGGTGTCAAGGTTTTGTATTACCTCGTATGGTGGGAAGAAAAAAAGCGGTCATGTCTATGACTACGTAGGCTTTAAAACATAGTTTGAAATGTTTTTAGTGACTGTAAGATTTTGGGACTGGGAGTATCTTGCAGGACATCCCTGAATAGCACCCAGGACACTGGAGGCTCCAGGGTGTTCCCATTTTAATTGCATGCCAGTCCAGGAATGGAAGGTGGACAATTCTTGTTGGGATTTCTTGCCATGCAAATTTACCAGCACGACATGAGGCAAATGTAACACCACTGAGGGGCTGACCCCACTGCCTAATCATTTAGTAGGAGGCTCCTGGACAGGGCTGAATGCAATTAAAGAAGAGGTAGGTAATGAATAAGCAGCTTGCCAAGCCCCAGCTGACAACAGCAGAGCTCCTCTGTCACAGGGAAGGCACAGAGGAAAGCTTGCCTGGCAGGATGAAGGCATGGAGCCCGGGATGGCTCCGGCAGCACTGGAGCCTGCTACCCTCACTGGCTGTCAGGAGGCAGGAGCTAAACCTAAGCGTAACGTGTCCTTTTTAAGCAGTTTAGTCAGAAATGCTGCCACATTCACAGCTTTTCAAGTATTTTTAAATCACTTACAAAAGCAGGATTAAATGATCAGGAATTCCATTTAATAGGACAAATAAAGAAATAACAATCTACTCCATCAGCCCTGTGAAAGGCAGGTTTGATTTAAGAAAAAAATAAATAAAAAAATAAGTATAAAAGAGGGAGAGAAAAAAGGAAAGGGAGGTGGAAAAAAAGGATAATGTGTGTTTACTCAAGCAAAGAAAAAAATATTTAAGTGATGTAGGGGAGAAGATTGCGGTAACTAGTGAAGAATAACATCGTCTGCTTTGCTGTCAAATCACACAAGAATTTCAGTAATAGATTCTCATTCTGACACTCAATTCAATTCGAAGGTGATCCCGCTTTATCCCAACACATCAAATATTAAACACTCGTATTAGCCAGGGTGCCGTCGCCTTTCCCGGCTTAGACGCGGCAGGAAGCTTTTCCCCCTACTTTCTCTCACTCGCTATAATATTCTCAATGTTATCTAAACATGCCTTCATACACTGGGGTTCCTTATCAATCCCATTTGGGGAGGGAGGGGGGTGTACTTAAAACGGTATTAGTTTGGGGGGCTTTTATTATTATTATTTCCAAAGCTTTTCAATTTTGTGTGGAAAAAGCTTAGAAAAAAGAGGTGGAGGGAGGGGAGGCGGCGAGAGAGGGAGAGGGAGCGCAGGAGCGAGAGAAAGTATAAAAAAGGGAAAAGCAGCCAGCAGCTCTTGTTTGACTGATGCCTTTCAACAAGGGCAGTCTAGCTTGTCAAAGCCCGGGCTCGAGATGAATTGGCATATCTATTCAGCCTGCCTCTGGATGTCATGCAATACAGTTTCATATTCCCAGATAAGGCACGATAAGCAATTGCTGCCCTGACACCAACTCCATCCATCCCTGCCTTTCTGTCCACGCATATTAGAGATCTCTGCTGTGCACTAATAAGAGGCATTTAATTTTTACAAACACAGTAGCAAGAGGGGCCTCCAGAGTGACCAGGTACAGCATCAACACCACTCATGTTTAATTAGTTTTTCTCAGTGCACCGAGAACACTCATGAGTGGTACTGGGTGCACAAAAACAACTTTTGCTCAACGTAGCACCTGTGAACTTAAGCCTTGAATTAAACATCTGTGCCAATCATTACGGGGTGGGGGTGACAAAAGCATTTTGCGCCCTTTGCCAAATACATCTGCAGTGCCATTGCAGGACATGGTTTGGTTGGGGTTTGGACACAGGAGGACGCTGGGGAAGAAATGACCAGTGCCCGTTCCCCAGGGAACATCACTCTCCAGAGCACAAATCCTCCGAGAGCTGTGGGGGTAGAAGGGCAGCTGACACACTGAAAAAGAGGACACCATGCAAGGGGTCTGGCCCCACTTGGGTGGAAGTAAGGGAAAACTGGAAATTCCTGCCAGCGAGAGGATGAGATCTGGACAAAATCCTCTCACATTGCTAAAAAGATGCTGGGGCCTTGCCTGGTACTCTGCCCTCTTCATACAAGGGCTTTTCACAGAACAGTGCCACACAGCCAGCTTCCCTTGTGTCCTGGATACAGGGAGCCTTTGGCAAGCCCAGCTGGTGTCCACTTCAGTCCATTTGCAAAGCTGCTTGTTAGAACAGAAACAACTTTATGGCTCACATCAAGGAGTAAATTAAACAAATAAAAAGATGAATGGTCTGTTTTTTGAAAGGTGAGCGCTGGGCACACAGGAGCTGCCTGGCTCTGCTCACCTTTGGGAAATGCTTTAGAGAGGTTAAGTAGCCTCCAAACCATGGGAGGAGGACAAGTCAAGCTTAGGGGAAGGCACCAAGATGTCAGAGAAGATGCAGAGGATGCAGCATAACTGTATGTGCTTTCTCCTTACTAAAATAAGCAGCCCATGCCATCAGAGCTCTGTCCATAGGAGCTCTGCAAAAGGGAAACTGAGGCACGCTATGATCTCTTGCCTTGCCTATTCCCATTCAGACACATCTGAGCAGCCTCATCCTGGTCCCGGTAATATCTCAACTCAGCCACAGCTGTACAAATTCACTGCCAAAACTCCTCTGAACTTCAGGAGGGGCAGGATGGAGACTGCAGCCACCAAGAGCCCCTCTCCAGGGTGCATTTGGATGCTGTGGTCCCATCAGGCAGCAGGAGGGTGTCCCTGCTGCCATGAGGGATTAGCATGTGCCTGGCTTAGGCTGCAATAGAAACACACTGGTGTGCCTGACTCCAGGGTGTCAAAGTGCCAAGCGGTTTAGGCTTCACATTTCCCTGTGTTTGAACAAGAACAATCTTTGCCTTGCTCCCAGGCTACGGATTATCCTGGATAAAATGTTCTCGACTGCTGTGTGCTCTGCGGCTGGTGACACACTAGGTTAATGCCGTGGAGATCTGGGTCAAAGCCCTGGGTTTGGTCACAAGCAAAACAAAACTACAGGTCTGGGTTCCTTGACGGCTGGAAAATAGAGCTCGGGTGTGCACAAGCCAGTGCTGGCCCAGGAGAGGGGACAAGCAGAGCCATAAACCACCAAGATTGCAGCCCAAGGATGGGGACTGCTAGCATGACCAGGGGGTCTGGGTGACACATGCCCAGTGCCTTTCCCAGTCTGGGACAAGTGGCAGGGCTGACTTCTCATGGTGTCCCTGCGCTCTTGGCAGCACTGCAGAGTGACAGACCCAAGCTAGGTTATTCTGATGTATGCAATCGGCTCCCAGCATTGAGATCCACAAGCAGCTCCCGATTAGTGCCTGAAAGGCAGAGACACATGACAGCATGGCAGACAGCTTCTAGGAGTACCTACACGTGGCTGATTTACCCTTCCAGCCCGGGAAGGACAGGCTCACATCCTGCAGTGCTATCCCCTGACCACCCCAGCCCCTGTGGGGCCAATTCAAGCAGGAAAGCAGTACTAAGCCTTTCCCTACCGCAGCTTTGTGGCCAGCAGAGCGGGAAGCTGGGTATGATACCAAGGAAAACCCACAAGCACACTTCATGGATGATTCACCACAGGCACAGAAGCCTCTCCATACAGACAGGAATGGATTGGTCCAATTCTGGCTGCTCCTGGGGAAACTGGGGGTTCATGGGGAGGGCGAAGATGCCTCTAACTGTGCTGGAAAACAGGAAAATGTTGACACTGCCCCTTAATCAGACCCAGCATCAGCCCCTGGATACACGAGGACAGAAATGAGCATGACGGGGCCTCGGCAGATGCACCTTGCTGCAGAGCTGAGCTGTCAGGGCAGCTGCAAGGTGGATACACCTCACCCTCCTTGGATTTAACTGGAGATGAACAACCACCAAAGAGAGCTGCAGTTTTGCCATATTACAATAGGGTGGGTAACATCCATCACCCTTCTCTTTCCAGGGCCAGACGATGGCTGTGATGCTCAGACCTCCCCACAGTCCCCCAAACACACACCCCTTTAATCTAACCCCAAGCCTTTCCCAAGCAAAGCTGGCACCGGGCTTGCTGTCAAAACCTTCAAGCCTTTGAAGAGGGGGTATTTTCCCCCCTCAATTTCTATCTTTACACACGCACACGCTCGCCTCTCTCTCGCTCGCTGTTTAATTTCCGTGTGAGAGGGAAGCAGGTGCCCGTGCTCCCGTGAGCTCTCCCTTCTCTAGGTTTTTTTTCCCTTCTTGGATCCTGCCCCATTAGTTTAGTGCCCAGCCATCTGCGACGTCTCCTGTAATGCTGTCCCCCTTGTGTACCAGGGAGCTTTTCCATTAGCGCCTTTAATATTCTGACACCTTAGCACAGGCTGCTATTACATTCAAACACTGATCGCCCTGTGAAATTACATCGCAGGGCTTGCTAAAATGGAATTGTGTATAATCAGGCTCCTCCATGCACTGTCAGTCCCATCACAAATACAACGTAAAGCAGGCTTATGGATGGGCTTAGCAGCTGCTACAAGTGTATTTTTTTTTAATAGATGAAGTATCCCTTATTTAAAGCATTTCCTTAAGAAAAAAAACCAAAAAACAAACCAACAGTGAAAGACAAATCAACAGCTGCTGCATTATGTTAACCATACCACTGGTGTCTTAAAACATGTTATTTAATAAGGTAGCTATCTGTTTATCTATAACTATATCAAACAGAGAAGGCGGGCGAGATAAAGATAGTTAAACAGACAGCCGAGGAGATATCTGCCACTGGGAAATAATAGCTAAATAAAAACTACCATTATTTACTCCACAGTGGGGAGGAGGGAGTGCCAGCAATTTTCTCCCAGTGCTGCACAGCCTCTGGTTGGTAGGGGCAGCCTGTGCCAGCCTGCATGTGCCCCAGCTCACTTGGCTCCAGCCCACTCATCTCCCCACGATCGCAAAGATAAATCTGGGGGAAAAAACCCAACTCCGGACCCACGTACCGAGGCTGCAATGCAGGAAAGGCAAAAGAGAGGGCAGGAAAGCTGTTCTGCTGCCAGGAGCTGGCCTGATGAGGCAGCCCCCCACCTCCACACACACTGAGATCAGCTCAAATTAAGGCAAAATTTGCCACAGCAGAGGGTCTGGGTGCATTTCCGCAGGAGAGACTGGTTTTTGTGTGGCCAGCACACAAGGGACCACCTCCCCAGCTTTTTTTTTTTTTTTTTAAATTCCAGCTAAGGAAGTGATGGATTAGGACAAAGGTATTTCAGGGGGATACAGGAACTGGCAGGGACACAGATGATGTGTCAGAGAAATGAGCTCCTGAGCTCCCCAGCTCAGAGTTCAAAACGCTGCCTCTTACCATGCCCTAAAGGTTATTCTGTCTGTCTGCTGTGAAATGCGACGGCACATCACCTGAAGGGAGATTTCCAGAGGCGCTGTGACCCTTCTGCTATCTCCTCCGAGAAGCCTCCGCAGGAATGATGAGATTGTAGCTCATTTCCACACACCTTGAAAGAGATGGGCTGGATCAAACATGCTGAAAGCAGAAGCAACACATCCCTGGGACTCATCCTTGTCTCCTGGCAGGGAGTACGCTCTTGCTGTAACGGGCTGGGAAACTGCGTCCACCCCACTGAAAGACCAAAGACATTACCTTTCATCCTAAGCCAGGATGGAAAAGCCAAAATACTGTCTTGTTTCACTGTGTGGGAACAGTTCTGCTTGGGAACCACAAAGTAAAAGCCAGTGACAGAACTGTTGCCCTTTGGAAAGGAACAATCTATTCCTGTGCAAAACACTGCTGTGACATTTTGACTCCAGTTTTCCCGGTGCAAAACCAAGCCATTTGTCCAGAGCAGACACACTGCTCCTTTGCACCCCACACAGCATGTTTCAGCATATGGTGGTCTGGACATTTTTGGCAAGGACGCCTCTGGTGATGGTTCAGCTGCTGTGCACAAACATGCCAGATGGGGAGGATGGGACCATAGAGGGCAGAGACCCACGGACAGGTTAACAAGAGAAAAGCACGGGGGAGGTGATGTACAACTGCACATCCATTCACAGTGCAGGTGCCAGACAAGGCAGTTCAACTGTCTGGTTTCCACAGCCTGTCATTGCCAAGGTTAGGTGTTTGCAAGGTGGCAGCAAGAGAGAGATGCTGGGTGACCACCCAGCATGTTCACATCTCAGTTTCATAATCTGTTTGTAAAACCCAGGCCCTGGAGGATGGGAAAAGAATCAGAGTGATCCTGCAGGACCTTCTCACCACTTCTATCCTGCATGTCTTACCACATACCTCTCCCTCAGCTCACATCCTACAACCCCTTCCATTCTCATGCTCACCAGGTCAGGTCTTCTTGGGAGAGATACATGACCTTCCCTAGAATACCTCTGGCACAATGCAGAGAAACTGGTCCATACATAACAGACCAGAGGGGCATGGAGATACCTGCCCTGCTCCTTCTTACCTCCTCCTCCCAGACAGCAAACACGCAGGAGCAAAACCCAAGATTTCACTGCAGAGCAAGAATCTAACAGCTGTTGGAGCCTCTGAGCGCTACTGCTCTGCAAGAATTGAAAAAACCAGTTTCTCTGCACTCCCACAAGATGCAAAGCTGCTCAATGGAGAGGCAGCTGGAAGAACGAGAGAAAAGCAAGAAATACAATGCGCGAGACATCAGGGAAAAGATCAATAAAGATTACTAGGGCAGCAGCCCATCCCCTGCCCGCGTTGGAGGCTCTCATGGCTGCAGTGAAGGAACACCAAGGAAAGCTAACAAGGTGCTGCTGTGCCAGTGCCTAGGGATGATACCTGTCTAATCAAAGGCAGAGTTTACACTGGATCATCTAAGCAGCAGCTCTTCCTCATGATTATTGACTCAGGTCAGGGTTAAGACTGAGGAGGTTAAAGCAGAGGCGCCTCTAAGAGCTGTGATGGATGCAAACACCAGGCAAGCATCCTAGCTAGCAGAGCCTGCCAGGGCAGCAGTGGCAAAATTGAGGCTCCCCAATTTCAATGGAAGAACAAACAAAAGGAGATGGTCTGAGGGGCTGGGCAGCACATCATGAGAGAATCAATTTGGAGAGAGGTTATGAAAACAGAGAATAAAGAGACCTGCAAGGAGAACATGGCAAGGTCCTGAGAAGAGGTTATTAAAGGAGGCATGGGGGGATGACCCACAGCAGCTACAGCCAGGCAGGAATTTGGGGCAGGACTGGCTATCTGGACTGGAAAGGGGGCACCAGCACCATGTTATATTCCTGAGAAGGTGACAGAGAAAATTGTGTCACAGTTGACAGAAATGAAGGGCTTTGGGTCCTCAAGAGCTCAGCTCATGTCTTCCAAGAGAGCTTAAGGCACCTCCACAGCTCTTTGGTGCCACCAAGCTTCACTGACCTCCAGCTGGGCTGGGCTCCTGCAAGGACACAGGGAGCCACCACCCTCTCCTGCAGCCAGCCAAGCAGCATCTCCTTACTGGGCAAGCTGGGACACTCTCTGGTTATGGCTTTTAACCATGTCTGCAGTTCTGTAAGGCGCTGGGAAGGGCTGTGACACTCAGACACATGGATGCCCCTGGGCCTTGCTCCCTGTGGAAGGGGCCATCAGTGCTTGCCACTGCTGAGGCCCAGATTCTGTGGCTCAGCTGGCTCTTCCCTGCCAGTGAGCCTGGGAAATGCCAGTAGGATTTGCCTGCTTGCTCTGATGATATTAGAACTGAGGAGCACATCCCAAGAGCTCTGCCCAACATTACTGAGCACGTGTAGCAGGGGGATGGCCCCCACCCAGCCACGGCGCAAGGACAGAACTGTGGGGTCATGGAACGCTCATCCCACCCCCTCAGCATCCTTCAGCTGCCCTCTGAACCCATCTCTAACATCCCTACATGTGCTGTCTCGGCTCTGCCTGTGGCTGGTGGAATGACAAAGAGCAAGTAGGAACAGATGTCCCCAGAGAAGAGCTGGTCTGCAGCTGGGGGTTGGAGGGCGTAGATGTGATGAGTAGGTCCATGGGCTGTCCAGAAAGCGCTTGGCTGTGGACCGCTTGGCTTTCCCGGTGTGGAACCATGGCAGGCAGCCTGCCCACTGCCAATGTGCCAGCAAAGAGTAAGAAGCTGGTATGGAACAAGGTATCCCAATTAGTTCACCACTAATCTAATTAGATCTCCAGGGGGAGGACTAGAGCTGGCAAAATGACATGGCTGCCTCCTTGACCAGACACTCAACCTTTCCTGCCTGCAGCATTTTATTTTTAACTTGCAGTACTGTTTTTTGTCTGGCTCAGCAGAACCTAACCTGCCCTGCCCTGCCCTGCCTTGGGTACTATTCCTCCTCACCAGCAAAGCACAATTACACGTGTACACAAACAGGCATTCAGTGATCACACACAGCATCCAAGCTCTCTGCTCCAGTGTCAAGGAACAGCTGCTGGGGCTGCAAATCAGAGGCGTAAGGAGACATGGGGCACCAGAAGGCAGAGCTGATCAGGAGGACATGGCAGAGCACACCGGGCCCCTCTTACTCCCTCCCTGAATGACAGCAAGCCATGCAAGCATGCCTGCCCTCCCCACTGCTGCCCCGCACCACCCCAGAGAGCCGGCAAACAAGCTTCAAACCAGACCGCTCCCTGTAATCGGAGTCAGTCAGTGTGTGTGTGTTACGCTTGAGTTGATGGCTGGTGTTAAATTCAATGCCTTGAGTATTGATTTCCTTGCACATCCCGGACTTTGTTAAAGGGTTAGCCGTGAACTGAGATCAAAGGGAGGTTAACTCGTTTCTCATAAGTGGTAAAGCAGACCTCTAGCAAACCCGGGCGCCAGGCCTCCTCCGCAGAGGATGCTCCATGCATGTTGTTAGCTACCCCAGTTGCCTCAAAAGCCAGATAAAGTCACAAAGCTGCCTCAAAGCAGAGAATAAAAATGATCCCAACAACTCCCCATGGACCCCCAAGCTATTATGAGTGCACACTGGGGATGGGCAGTGTGGGTTAGCACTTCTTCTCCCCAGCCTGTCCCCCACCACAGGGAGCTGCTCCCCTCGCTTGGCCACAGAATAAAGGGGGGAATCAAGTCTTTGCTAGCTGCACCCCCAAAGAGGCTGCCCCTGGGGGGCTCGAGAAAGGGGCAGAGCCCTCCCCAGGAAGACTGGGGTGTCCTAGATCTATGGGTAGTAGAGAGGGAAGGCAAAGTTGCTGCTACCCAAAGGACCACCTGGCAGGCACATGGCACTCTCCATGCCATGGCCAGGTGTAGAAGATAACTTGAGCCAACACCATCATCAGCACCACCTCAACCTGTATGGCAACATGCCTGCTCCATTTTACTTTACTCTCTTCTTGGCTTTCCCTGCCCCACATAAAGAAATTTTGGCACCGACAGCACCAAAATCAGCAGGTTTTGCCAAGGCAGTAAGAGTTAAGTGCACAAATAACATGACACTAACAAGCTTTACCTTTGTAATGTTTAAGGGATGGAGGCAGGGAAAGAGGTGTAGGAGACAATCTGAAATTGTTATCACTAGTATTAATGAATGCCCAGAGGCACCGAGCAAGAAGCATCCATTTCAGATGAACATCTGTCAACAGTAAGTGGTGAAATTTCAGAAGTAGCTAAGGTACTTCAAAGCCTGGATTGTACCAGCTTCCCAGGAGGCTTAAGCACCCAAGTAATTTCTAACAGCAGGGCCCTTGGCCCCTAAGGCATCTGGGCACCAATGTTTTTTCTCAACTCCTCTGCTCCAAGACCTACTTGCAGCACAGTACAGCTTTCCAGCAGCCACGTTTTTCTTCAAACATTCACTGGGTTTCACTGGCACTGTACCTTCCACTCCAGGGTGGCAGCATGTCCAGTCCCCACCTCTCCCAGGAGCCAGGCAGCTTCAGCTGAAGAAATTACAGTACACTTTGCCCCCACACCCCTAAAAATCTCAACCCAAAGCACCCAGCAATGCTGGTGGCATGATTCCCCATGTCCTGCAGCATCGGTAGGGAAGAGGGACCCATCACAGCCCATCTTGGGGGTGAAATCCTCAGTGGGAACTTTATTGCTCAGCACCTGTAGTCACATTTAACTATGAGGTGCTCTGTATGCTGCTAACCGGGTAGTCCCCCACCCCTTCTCCCCTCTCCCAAACTCCTGCCACCCAGCACTGCCCCAGCAGCCAATTTAAGTGAAAGGTTTATACCGAAGTGCTTAGGGACTATCTGCTCAGTGCACAGCATACCAAGTGCTGAAGATTCCACTTAAACTCTCAGCATCTGTGTATCTCAACTAAATTAAGCTATTTGCTATAAAAGAGCACAATGACAGTAATGGAATAATAACAGCATTAATAAAACACAACAATCCTCGAATGAGAAGTGGATGCATCAGCTACCAAGAGAAGAAGGCTATTTTAAAATCACATACAAAAACCATCTGGGGGTGGAGAAAACCAACAAAAGCTCTGAAACTCAGAGGTCAGACTGAAATTATGTTTTTAACCTTAAAAGAAAGATGCTTGCCAGAGTCTTCCCAGCCAGAGAGCTCCCATGCCAGTTGGAAATTAACTTCCACAGTTCCCAGCAAAACAAGGGCTTAGAATGGGTATGCTGGCTCCACAAAAGAGGGGTGGGAGCACTCTTTGGGGGGAGGACACAGAATTAAAAGTCCAAAATAGAAGTGATCCCTCAAGCATCAGCAAGGTTTGTTTTTGTGGACAGACACATTGGAGCAGGGGGTGATGCTGTGCTGAACATGTGCATGCTGAGCTAGCGACCAGGGCCAGATGCTGCTACATCATTATGCAAACATCCAGATGTCTCAAGCTCACCACACTGCCATTCCCCTCTTGGTGGAAAAGTCGCCTTCACTCCAGCCACAAATTTTTCCTCTTTCCTTTGTTTTGGATAAGGACGAGATTAAACACATCCCCTTGAGTTTCAAAGTCACCTACACACTGTTGCAAAGATAAAATAGCCCTGGGACCTGCAGTAGAGTTGGGAACACGTGTACCTGAGACAAAATCACATCTCTGCCCCCTTTACGGGATGAGATTTAGCACATAGTGATGATAAGAGCAATTAAAGTGCACTAAGCATGTTGTGCTGTTATCTCTGAGGTCTCACCACAGCCCCATCCTGTCCAAGGCAACACCTCAAACTTGCCTTGTCAGGGACTGGGAGGGTGGGTGACCCTGGGAAGGGGAGAAGATGAAGGAAAAGGAGACCTCTGTGTTTACCACCAGCTTCTTATTGACCACCATGTTGAGAAGTAGCAGTTTTGTGCCAGCAGCAGGCAGGGTCTTTGTGTTTCTCTTGCAGGTACATTTCTCTAGCCCAGGCTTTGCCCCATGGGCAGTGAGAGTCAAGTCCCTTCCCTGCCTAGGCTCCAGTTTAGCTGGCTGCCTCTGCAGAGGGCACATGAGAGCTGCTCCTCTCCTCACCCCAGCTGCCCAAAGCCCACGTGCAGATCCCCTCGAGGATAATGTGGCAGAGACAGATGTCACCTCTTCTCACTGACACGGAAGGAAACATGACCCAGGTCACAGTTGTGCAGGTGAGCTCACCACTGCCTAGCCTTCCTCTGTGGCACAGCCTGAGCCACACAGAGGCAACAGAGTGATCCCTGACTCCAAAAATAGGTTAGGCAGAAGGTTGGGAGCAGCTGGCTGGCTTTCCCACAGCACAGTGAATGCCATTTTCGGGTCCACTTGCCTTTTAAAAAGGAGCCAAGAGGGACCAACAGGTCACTGGTATAGTGCCCACAGTGCCAGGCTTGTGTGCTGCAAGATGGCTGGAAGCCTTCTGGGTACAGGTCTATAGCACACGTCCTCCTGCCCATCCCCTGAGCAAACAGGTTCAGCTCGACTGACCAATCTCCTCCAGGCAATCCTCCAAACTTGTACCTTTCTAAATTCCTATGGAGAAAATGCCAAAGCAGCAGTTGCCCCACACTTGAACAGGCTGCAAGTTTCTTTGTTTTCATTACAAATTCCAATCCTGATGCCTTTTTATTTTTTTTTTTTAGCCATTTCTGCTCTGCCCCCCGGAGGTGCTGCTGTGATTGAATGAAACATGACCCCAGGCTCCAATAAGTGTATTTCAATTACATCTGTCACCATGTAACAATGTAATGATATATCATGTGATATTAAATCCATGGTAATCATATCAGCGATTTTTTTAATAGTGCACTAATCACATTATTACATCTCAATAATTAACAACAGAAGGCCTAAAAATCCTGGATACAAACCAGAAAGCTCAGAGGGTCCACAGCCCTTGCCTGGGAGAGCCCTAGAGGAGAGCAGGATGGCAAGGTGCTGCCCGGTGGGCGTGGCACAAGGCAGCAAGGGCACAGGAGTTTGGCACAGGAGTTTGGCACAGGAGTTTGGCACCGGCATTGTCATGCAGAGCATGCAGGTAAGACCAGATTCTTTCCCAGCCCCAGACTAAAGGAGAAGAAAGAATTTTGGAGCTGGGAAGAGACACTTGTACATCCCATCTTGCCCAGCACTGCTCTCTTCTGTTCTGCTGCTCCTGCACTGCCACTTTTCCTCCAACAAACCAGCTCCTCTGCACTGGTAAGTGCCTTGTGAAGGTGTCATCCTGAGGCAGACAAGCACTGCTGGTGCCCCACTGCAGAGGGAAGGACAGTGTCTTGAAAAGGGAGGATGATCCTATCAACACATCCTTACCAGGCTGCTAGAAGAATAACATCATTTTCCTTCTCCCCTTGTACCAGCTTGGGACGTGATTGAGAGAATCCCACCTAACATAGCCACTGCAAGGCTTGAAGTCACTCTGATTTTTTTCAGCAAAACAAATCTGTCAGCTTAAAACTGGGAACTGGTGAGAGTCCTTTGGAGGAACAGTGGTTCTCTGGCTCACCACCTCCACTCAAGCTCTTGCCTGCATGGCTGGAGCAAACTGGGGCTGGGGACCAAAGCACTGACTGACATGCACATCCCTTTGTGTGGAAGGGAGTCACTAAGTTTTGTGTGAGCAGGCTGCTCCCCCCAGCTCCAAGCTTTATTTTACTCCTTGCAGGATGAAGGCAAAGGCAGCAGGGAGCAGCAGGTGGCAGCTGGCGCAGAGTGCCGGAGTGTGGGGAGTCCCGTGCCGCACCGTCCCTGGCTGTGACAGAGCTTTCTTCCAGTTGCAGCCTGGTCAATCTAGCACTTTCCACATCACAAGTTGATCTGAAGAAAGCCTCATTACCTGCCTTAAAGTTCCAGCCAAGCACTTATCTCTTAAAGACAAGATTTAAGAAATATTTGACTGATCATTTTTCTCCTCATCTAGTTTGGCTGCTCTGAACCAATTCAACCTGTGAAGTTGAAATAGTGAGAACAGGAGGAAAAGTGTGGGCAGGCAGTCACACCACACACCGCACACAACGTCCCAGGTCCCCTGCCAGCTCTTCCCAAATGGTCACATCCTGGCTCAGCCTGATTGACACAGCCTCTCCTGTGCCAGGAGTGGCCATGGAGCATTTCCCAACACTAAAGTGGAGATATCTCTTCCTCCCCACCCACAGTGGGACAGGCATTTGGGGGATCACTAAAACCCTGGCATCCAGACCATACCTTTATGTATGCTTGGAAATACCAAATGCATCAATCCCAGACCTGGGAGAAAAGGATGAAGAGAGGGATGAACCAGGACTGACAGCACCACCATCCCCACATCTTCAACTGACCCAGGACAGGATATTCCTGTGTTCTTAATCTCCTTGTACACCTTCCTGCTATCCCACTTTTCAGCTCCACTGTCCCGACAGCCATGCCACACAGCAGCAAAGGTGTCACATACCCAGCAATGCCCTGCCCTCTCCCCATGGGGACCAGAGCCTGCAGAGGGGCTGGGGGGAATGTCACAGGGAGGTGAAGGGCTCCCAGGGCCAAATGGGAGTTGCAGCAGCAAGCAAAGAGGCCATGCTAGACATTTTGGGGTGATTCTGCCAAGGGCAGGCAAGACAGATGGACAGACACCTTGCTAGCCAAGGCAGTGCAGTTGGACTTTCTCTCCTTCCCTCATCTCTCTTCTCTTTTTTTTCCTTTTAATTTTGTCTTGGAAGCCACGATCCTTTAAAGATGTGCACGTCTCATTAGCTCTACCTTGACAATCATTACCGTTCCTGCCAAGGCAGGAGCAGAGCTCAGCCCGAGCGTGGGGGAGTCCATTACCTTGTAGTTAAAGGGACATTGACAACTCTGGGCTGCCTGGTGGTCTGACTCCCCCTTGGAAGCAGGATTGCTCCTGCACACTGCTGTTCCCCCTCCTCTACTGAGCAGTAACTCCCTGCATAACCCAGGCAAGATGCAAAACCTTGCAGTGATGGGTGGTCCTGCAACCACCACCAGGCATTCACTGCTCCCCTGGATGGGGACTTGTAGGGCCAAGTCCATGCCCAAAGCCTCTGGGGCGAGGCGCAATGAAGAACCCAAACCTTCCCAACACATTGCACGTGGCCTTTACACAACCACATCTCACTTCAGCAAATGCATGCTCTCAGGTGGGACCACACGACCCAAGCCCAGCCATGACCAAGCAGTGAGCCTGAAATGTCCACAGAGGCCATAGCAGAGGGTGGAGTAAGGGCTCCCATGAAGGACCCTGCGACAAGGGCACAGTCCCCACATACGAATGCTTGGTGGCATAACCTCAGTGAGCTCAGTCCTTGCTTCAAAGTGCAACATAACCTACACCTATGAGTTTGTCCCTAGCTTTTCTGGCTCTGCAGGGTGCGTGTGGCCCACCACATACCCAAAGGTGGGGATAAGGAAGAGTTCAAGTGGGTGAGTATGCAGTGATGGGTGATCCCAGGAAAGAAGCCTACTCACTAAAGATGCTGTTCAGAGAGTCCTGTTTTGGCCCGTAGTTCGGAGCTGTTACTCTCCGTGGCTGTTCCCAGAGCCTGCTTTGCCCCACCCCAAGGTTGATAAGAGGGAACCTGGCTCATGTTATGCAAGGGGAGAACCCCTCACTCAGGAGATTTCAGGGCAAAGACCCCAAAGCAACTTTTGATGAAATAGCCCCTGCTTTCTTCCAGCTCCATAAGGGCTTTGAAGCCTGGTGCAGTCCTCAGGAGGCAAACACGGCAGGGTACAGCCCTATGGAGATGATCCTGCTTTTTTGTGCCTTGCACGATGGGAGCTCTGCTGCAGCCACACTAACTCCTCACTGCTCTCCCCAAAGCCACGGCAGGAGACAACAACGCACGGCCACGGCTCCGAGCCACACTCCAAGGAAGGATCCTACCTCCACACAAGGCTGTCCAAGAACTTGACAGGACTCTGTTTGAAAAAGATGTTGAAAGAAATGATCTCTTTAAGTGCAATGGGAGATATTTGTCTCTGATTTACCCTTGGCTTTTTGCTCTGGTTCAGGTAGGAGCGGTGTGGGATGGCTGGCAGATCTGAGAGCATGGCACGCCCCAGCGGGCAAAGCGAGCAGTGCGGAGGAAGGCGCGAGTCAGTTTGGAGTGCTCCCCATTTATCAAACTCACGCAGCCCGCCAGCAGAGCGAGTCTTTCCATCATTACAGCTCTCAAAATCCGATTCATACCACTAATCCTGCCTTCATTCTCCCAGATTAATAACATCTCTTTCAACCTTCACAGTGTGATAAATAGACAAAGAGAGAACAAAAGGAGAAACAGAAGTGAGAGAAAGAGCCAGAGCAACTCCACATAATAAAGAGAACCAAGAAAGGGGAAAGGAAAAAAAAAGGGAAAAGAAAAGGGAAAGAAAAGAGCCGGCACACTTGACTCTGCCATTTACTTTAGCAGATTCTCCCCAAGAGCACCCTGCCATCCTTAAAGAATGTAAAACATTGCTCAAAGGAAAGGCTTGTTAGCAACCCTGACCAGCCCAGGTTTGCTGGAAATCTTTTCACTTCCAACCTCTGCTCAGGTCAGCTCTGAAAATGAGTTTGTTGGTTTCTCGTCCTGCTCCTCCCCAGACTCCCACAGAGTCAAAGCCTCCAGCAGATGCTCTCTCTTTTACTTAAGGCACCAGCTCCTCGGAGGGGAACGGGAGGCCTTGGATGGTGTCTGCTCCAGGGCTGTCCCAGCAGCTCAGCAAGCCCAAAACAGGCTGGCAGAGCAGCAACAGGCTGACACAACAAGAGCTGTCCCAGAAGCCAGGACCATGCACTGAGCTTGGGATGGGGATGAAGACCAAAACCATGATGGCAGCAGAGCAGACGTGGAGCATCATGCCATCAATCTGGCTAGAGGGCCAGAGGAAAAGAGATGCCTGCATGAACAGAGCAGAACTCTAGCAGGGGTGTCACAAGCCCCAGCTCCCCAGGCTGCACTTCTCTGTCCCCTGCCTTGTACCGTGGGAGAGAGCTCCTATCCCTGCCCATTTTGCACAGCCCAAACCCACATTTAGGCCACTGGAGTCGTGCTGATGATTGTGGAGCTGTAGTCCCTCTGTATGCTCATGGAGCCATGCCTGCTCCAAGCAAGGGAGTAGCACTCACAGGTACCCCATCCCCAGCGCTCCTCTACTCTTACTTGTTCAGAATCAACTGAGCCCCAGGAAATGCTGATCCTACAGCCCAGGACCCCAGAAAGCCAATCCCACTGGCCCTGAGGCACATGGACAGAGATGTTTAGCTATTTCCCACCCACAGCCTTCGCCAGAGCTGTGCTGTTCAGCTTTTTCACACTGCCACGCTGTATTGAACACTCCATACACTCTCCAAGTTATTTTAATAATTAAATGTTTATTGGCACATTTTTCCCATACTGCTTCCACATTTGCCTGATTTTCTTTCCAGTGAGTGACTTCCTTTGGGGTTCAGTCCTTCCATAGGATGCACACCTGCAAAACATTTCTTCTGCTTTCCCCATAAGGAGCATCCACCCCCCTTGCAGCCCATCCCTGCGGACTCCTGGGAGGTGCTGTGCATACTGAACACCACCATGCCAAGCCCAGATGAACAGCTCAGGCAGAGCTCTGGATTTCTGGCCAGGATGGTGCTCTATTATGGCACTCTCAGCCCCTGTGCAGCGGCTGGGCTAGGTTGGTTTTTTTTTTTTCTCTTCTTTTATACTGTTCCATATTACTCCAGGCTTTGAAGTACAGAGAAAAGCAACACTCAATGTGCCTTTTTTTTTTCTCTCCTTAAACCTACCTTTATCATAGCAAATCTTTTCCTTCTCCGCTGTGTCGCTGGAGATAGATATCAAGCAAAAAAAATGTCTCCCCTTCTAACAATGGGTTTCCCTTCCCTTCTGAACTTCAAATAGAAAACTCTTATCTACAGCCACAGTTGACCAGAAGAAGAAAAGAAATGAAAACAGACATATGAACTGAACCCGGGCTCTCTTTCTATTCACTTGGAAAAGCTGTGCTGGGTTCTTCACACAGAGATGCTCTGAACATGTTTATAGCAAGTATTTACTCACTTCAGTAGCTATCCACCCACCATGGAAACTCACCTTTCCTCAAGAACAATTCTCCTGTGCTCCATGTACCCTTTTCATTCTCTTCTTTGCCTAGCAAACTCCATGCACCTGGGCCATCCAGCACAATAACACCTACACCTAAAGCTGAGGACAGCAAGAGATCGTCAAACTCAGCTAAGAGTAACTGCAGTGATGCCCCTGGCACACAGAAAGCATCACTTCTGTATAGTGCAACTTCTTTAAATGACAGGATGGATCACAGGTCAGACCTTGCTGGCTGTACTTTCACAAGATGCCTTGCACAGGCTGAGACCAGGCTGCTTCAGCCACCCATGACCTACCCATACACACCCCCTGTGCAGCACCCGTGTGCAACTGCTGGTGCCAGCCAGTTCCTCCATGTGTTTTAAGATCTCCCTTTGAACAACCTTCTTGCCTGTGACGGAGCTGCTCCAAGGAGAAACATCCAGACCCACAGAGCTTCTCTTCCTTCCCCACTTTGGACCCTGGGTGCAGACCTCTCCTGTCCTGGCTTTCCTCCCCTTCAGTGGCTTGAATACCCACATACTAGGACTTACTGAAGTAAAGCTGTTGCCAAACCACCCTTGCTCTCTGCCCAATTAACAGAAGTTAAAACGTGAGCACTGTGCTTGACAGCGTTTCTCCCAAAGTCACAGTGCCAGGACCAATACACATAGCATGAAACACAAGGAGGCAGGCACTACTGCCTTCCCCGCCTCCCAGTGTGTCCTGCTGGGCTGCATGTGCTTTTTGCACCATTCCTGCTTTCATCCTTGCCAACCTTGTCACACAAGCCCTGGGGAACCTGGCCTTACAGCCCTGGAGCACCTCCTTGCTACAGCCACGGAGCTCCTGTTTCTTCTTACCTTCTCAAACCCACCCTGAGTTCAGTCACAAATTTATTCACAGGAGACTGCTGGACAAACAAACTGTCCTCCTCACCACACATGGCACCATGGGCTCTGCCACCAGAGATGGACACAGCTACTGCAACATGTTGTTCCGCAGCCTTCCAGGGTGACCAGAGTCAAAGAGACTTGCTGCTGGAACTGGAGTCAAATTCCCAAATCAATTGGGGCAGAGGATTGGAAACTTTCCAGATAATTTTCTATTAGAAATAAGAAGTTTCCTTCATCAAAAGCCAGATCTCACTCTCATCCAGGGAATTTGGAGCTCCTGGCCAAAGGGAGGATGAACTCCCACCTGAGACATGGGCAGGAATCCTCCACAGTCACACCTGGGGACAACATCCAAGTCCAAGCTCTAACTCATTTGGACTGGAGACAGTTTTGGTAACTCTACCTGGCCCAAAGCAGCCCTCAGCCAGGAGAGTCCATCTTGTGGCCCCAGCTGCCCAGCAGGCTCTACTGTGGTACCCCCACGGCTTCCCAGGCAGCAGCATTATTCCCTTCATGTTAAACTCCGTAAGAGTCCCCAGTGCTCCTCCCGTGGGGCAGTCCTGGTGTTGCAGAAGGCTCCTCCCTGTGGAGCTACAATGGGAAGATCCATCAGACAAAGCACCTTCTCTTCAAGCTGCCTGATGACAGATGTTCGGCCAATGGAGCAGTGGGATTGGCAGAGCACCGCAGAAGCGCTCTATAATTCCTGCTCCTCTCCTCCTTCCTCAGCGTCTCCTGGGAGAGACACGATGATGAACGGTGACATAACTGACTGTTCCCAATCAAGGTAATGTAAGTAATGACAGCTGACGTGATTCCTGGAACGTGCAGGCGCTACTGGCCCACGTGCCTTGCCTACCACAGGCAGCACCGCCAGAGCTCATGGAGGGAGAGGAGACCAGAGCACTGAAGTCTGGCTGGGGGGCGGGGGGGGGAGAGTCCCAAGACAAGAGGCTATCTCCAAACCAGCTGCAAATAACTCATTACATCAGTCTGCAAACAGAGCAGGAGCCAAGGGGAGGTGGATAGCATCTATATCATGGATCAAACCCTTCCTGGGCTGTGTACAATGCCTGCCCCACACCTGGACACCACACCAGAGTGACACCTGAGACTGCAGCACCCCTAGTCCTTAGGAGGTGGCTTGTGGGGGTCTTGCTTGGTCCCTCAAGGTTCAAGAAGGCTTTTATTGCTCCGGCCCTGCCCCTGCTCCCCCCAACATCAGTGACTATCTGGAAACAGGAACATTACGTCAATAACCTGGACCTCAGCTCCTCATGCAACTGCTGCACAGGCAGCACTATGTCATCTGAACTCAAAGTAAGGGGGTGCAGCAGCCCCAGATGGCAAACATGGGTGTTCAGAGATTCACAGAGGGAAAGAAAATACTGTGCAATCTCATACCCACAGTCCTCTTCCAGAGCCTCGAAATTAGTAGGCAAATTTAACATGCAGAGAAACGACCGATTAATAACCCAGCATTGACTTAAGAAGACCTTGAATAATACATAGTGCTTGTACACGGAAGGGGAAAAAGTCAAGTCCTTCTGCCTGTCAAGTGTATCTGCCTCCCAAGCACCAACACTTGACGAGAAACCTCCCTGCCAGCCACACACAGTTCTAAGCAGCTCTTCAGAAATGCCTTTCGTTAAGATGAACGGCAAAACTTTGCACCAAGTTAGGCTGGCACTTGGACAGGTCCAAGCATGGTGTTATTGTAAATGTAATTAGTACCGCCTGTTAATAAAGTCCCTTTACAACTGCCAAGAAGAGGATGCCGCTGAGTGTTTGGAGCCTTAACCATTAGACTGCCCAAACCTCTCCTCCACCCTGTCTGCACTGCAATCCTTCCAGCAGCTCAGCCACGTCAAGAAAAAGTCAGATCCAAATAGACAAAAGACTGGCAGAAGCTCAGCTGCAGGTGCTGGGCTCCACCACACCATAATGACAGCAGATGAAGCTATGAATGAACTATTCCCTTCCACAGCTTGATTTCAGCTTCTGTTGTTTAATGCTGGTCTTGGTGTGAGCACTGAGCAGTGGCATCAGTATCCTGGTGTGGTGCTGTCTACTTTTCTAATGATGATGGCTGGAGAAAAATTTGCTCTCTTTTGAGAATGTTCCAAACAAAATCTAGCAGAAAAATGGTGTTTACCTTGACAACAGCCATTTTTGTGTAGGGGCTACATACAAAACGCCCATTGTGAGAGGGGTGGAATGCTGCAGAGCACCAGGGATTTGTGTAGCATCAGTGAAATACTGTGTATCTGAAATGCTTTAATTTTTGAGATGGGGAGAAAAACTGAACAGCAGCTCAGGCAGAGGCTCCCAGAAACCGATCGTTCTGACTCTCGCGGCTGAGTGACCCTCCTGTGTGCCAGCCCACAAGGATGCTGCATGGATTTAATGCCTGCAAAGCAATCTGAAAGGGAAAAGCCTCACAAACAAGCCTTGTGGCTGAAGTCCAGAGGCAGGAGAGATGAGACCTTATTTCTGTTTCAATCTCTGATATGGATTCACAGGAAAATCATCCAATATCCCATGCCTCAGTATCCCCACAGTAACATCTATTGAGTGGTATGAGCCTAAACTCATTCATGTCTTTAAAGAGCTTTAACATCTACTACCTGAAGACCAAAGGGCCATCACTACGCAAAACATGAGCTGTGTAGAGCACAAGGTCAGAAGGCGTTTAAAAAAGAAGCCACTCAGTGCAAAATACAATGGAAAAAAAGTGAGCAGGAAACAAGATTTGCCTTCTTCAGATGTAAATGAGTGCCAGCTAGCAGCAGAGCTCCAAAGACACCCATTTTAGCACCAAAAAGAGTTCCTACAAAGGGACCCAAGAAAAAAATGCAGTAAACAGGCTCAATTCTCAGAGTTTGATTCCCAGAGTAATAAGCACAGAAACTGAGCCCAAAGAAAAGATCTGTATTAGAATCCAAATCCAATCATTCTGATAATAAAGAAAAGACATCTCAACTGGTGCAGAACTATTTCCAGAGAGAAGTTTGTCTCCCCATCCCTTTAACATCCTGCAGTGGCTCAATGGAAAAATACTTAAGAAGTTGCAAGTTTGGTCATAATGTGTAAAAAGCCCCTGAAATGCGACATCATTTACTCTTCTGTGGTATTGCTCAGCAGAGCTAATAAATCTTGCATGAGCAGAGCTGATTCTAATTTTCTAATATGAAAAGGCATTTGGATTGAGAGAGAGGGGAAGATAAAAGTGATTGAATCTCCAATAGCCCAGCGTCAGTGACAAGAAACATCCTGCCATGGACCCCAAGGAAGAATGGCTCCCCCTCCTCCCCAAACCACAGGCACACTCACCCGCTCGCACATCCAATTCTCCCTGCTTTCTGCTCGCCACGTCTCAGTCTCCCCTATTGACAGGACGTGGTTTTAAACACAGTTACACAAGTTATCATTTCTGCCTTTTGATCAATCTGAATTTTCAGGACAATTACCCTCTTAATCAATGATTGCTATCAGCAGCCCCTTGGATTCTTCACCAAGGCAATCGTGCCGCCGGGGCAGACAGTGTGTGCATATGCAATGAAGCTGCGGGGAGGCACAAGTCCATCTTCCCCTGACGTAGTCGTCGGCTGAAAGGGTGGAGAGCTGTGAAGGCCACTTCAAGGAACACCTGACGTAAAAAATAAGCGGAGGGAATTAAAAGGGACGTTGTGCGAGGTATCTGTGGCACGGCTGGGCTGGGGGGATCAGAGACCTGCTGAACATAACATCGAGTTGAAAAATAAGCCAACTACCCCAACAGATTTAACATCCACCGAAACCATATATTTAAGAGCTATCTATAGCCAGCACTAACCACTCCTAATGAGGCTAATAAAGTCAGTTTCCAATTAGAGACTGAAACACTAGAAGAAGGAAAAGCAGAGAGGCAGCTTTTAAAAACCTCTGAAGATGTGGGATTTGGATATGGGGCTTTCTTTATTTTTTTTTTCCGTCAGAAATTACTTAATATCACCAAAATGCCCCTAGGATTCACACACACAAAGCAAGCCCCCTGCTGCTGTTCCCTGGCAGGGTATGTATTTCAGTAATTGATGTTTGCACAGAACCTCAGCTCTTGGAGGATGTGGCTCCTTCGAGGCATCTCTCAGCACCAGAGAAACATGGCCTCAGATATTTAGACGCCACAGGAAAACTTAAAGCAGCCAAAACCCAATTGCAGGGGCTGTGGGCTGGCTGGGGGCTAAGGCTTGGTATCCCCGCTCTTGTGAGAGCACCACCAGGCCGTTGGCAGGTTCATGACACTTGGCTTGTGTTTCCAGATGAGGCAGGGCAAAGGAGCGCATGGCTCCCACCCGCACATCTCTCTGAGCTTCTCCCTCGACAACCTTAAGTGCTTCCCCATGGCATGGGACTCCTTAACACAGCATTCTGCCCAAAAAATACCTCAGCCAGACCCAAGCACCATTGTGTCTTCCTAAGTAGGTCAGCAGGTAGAGAGGCTGCATCTTTTCCCAGGCTTGGGAAGCATCCTGCACCTCTTGGGTGCTGATTTGGCAGGAGGGAGCTTTGGGACCTGGATGGCAGCAGGGAAATGCTGCTGGAAAGCAGTCGAGCTCCTGCAGAGGAAGGCATTGTGGTGGCTTCACCATCTTGACCACCAGATCGGGCTGGCAGAAAGCAACAGAGGCAGCGCCAGGTGAGGCTTGTGGGCCAGCTGCCTTTGCAGGCTGCTGGCTGGAGGAGCTCTCTGAAAGACACAGTATTTCACTAGCTATTTTGCATGGAGAATTGCCGATCAAAGATATCCCCACTGTGTACTCCAGAGCAATAAAAATAAAAAAAAACCACAAGAAGAATTCTTTAGGCGGGTAATGGGCATTTTATTCCTTTTTATGACACTAAACATAGGCAGCTGGCATAATTACACCACAATAAAGGCATAATGTGCACCTAGCAGAACAAACTCATACTTTTGATAATTAGGCAGAGCAAACACAGTCTGGTATTCAGTCACATGGCTTCACTGTCTCCTGGATCTGTCGGAGCCCCTATCCCCACAGCATGTCAGCCTCATTCTTGCAGCTGGATTTAGCTGGGCCCCATGGGGAAGGCTGAGCAACGAATCTATCACTGGAACTCTCCTGCACCAAGAGGAATTACCATGCAGCTCCACTGCTGAGAGCAGACAGTCCATGTGCAGCTCCTGGGAGGTAGCTGAAAACTGCGTGTGGCAGAGTACCAATAGAGAATCAGTCACCTCCTGATCAACACGGACTGTCCCCACAGGGGAAGGAATGGTGCAGCAGAACCAGCTCCATGTGGGCAAAACATATGTGGTACAATGGCAAAGGGAGACTTAAAACACAAGAGAGAGTCAGAGCTGTTTCTGGTTTGGGAGCTCCTCCAAGGCCAGCTCCAGCACCTGGAAGGGCTGAGCAGATGTATGGGGACACCCCTCCACTGCAGTGGCCAAAAAGTTGGTGCCAAAGGCAAGAACAGAATGAAATGTCCCAGGGAGGCTGAAAGACCCTCACCTACAGAAATAGAGGCCCAGTCTGGACCTGATGGAGGCTAGCAATTAGCTCTTTGGAAGTTTTGTGCTACCCTTAGTCCTGGTAGACCTGCCTTCTCCAAAACACACAGTCAGGCAGCAAACACACTCCTCTGGCAGCTGCAGGCATCCACGCAGGACAGCCCTTCCCTGAGTGAGGAGAGCAGCCAAGATGGAGATCCCAAGTGATCTCTCAAATACTAATACCATCAGTCAGGGCTGGGCTGACAGAGGTTACCACACGGGGAGAACACAGAGAACAGGCTTTCCTGAAATTGGCACAAAACCATACACTAAATATCTACTGTTGGTTTAAAAATGCATCTGCAGGATGCATGCAGGAGGAGCACTGGCAGAACAGCACACTGAGGTTTCATCTCCACACCACTAAAACCCGTTGGGGATGTCAACCAATGCTTGGAGGAGAGACAGCAGCTCAGCTACACTCCATCCTGCATGGCTTAATGGAAGTCATTTGCTTTAAGGTATTTTGAGTGCAGTGTTGAAATGCCAGTGTCCTGGCTCAAAGAAAGGTGAGGTGGGTGGAGCTGATCCATCAGCCAGGAGTGAGACCTACATGTTCACCTGTGGATAGGATGCCCAGGAAAACATCAAACAACATGATTATGAGCTTTTGCAACACAACACTGAACACAAGGAAGGAAAGGTGCATGTTTGTCAGTAAATAAAAGCATCTTGCCCCACCATACCTACTGACACCCAGAAGGGACTGCTGAGAACTTGATGGGTACTGAGCAAGCTTGGGAATGGCCATTTGCTCAGGTACTTTGATGCCCTATAAAGATGGCAGCAACGCTCATGTCAGAGCACCCAAGGAGAAGACGGTCCTGGTTTGTAGCAGACAGTGCCCAGGCAACTGGGAAAACCAGTCACTGTGGGATAGACCCTGTCTGGGCTCATGCTTCAGAGTGATGAGAACTGCCCTCCCCAGCAGGCCACAAAATAAGAAAAGTTTATGCCCAGACAAGGGCAAAAGATGGGTTGTTTTCTAAACAAAAGCAGACCATATCTGTAGACTTTTCAGCCAGTTTTTAGAAAAGCCACTTTGACAGATTCAATCCTTGGGCTGCAGGCAGAGTTCAAGCAAGGAAACCTGCAAGTGGAAAGAGCAAAAGCCAGGATGAAGCCAGAAGTGCTACGCCAGCATGGGGGAAGGGTGACAGGAGGCTTTCAATCCTAACACTGAAATCAACTTGCTTAGTAGCCTTGGGGTTCAGAGGGATTTAATTAATTAATTTAATGAGTGTGAAGTACTGCAAGTTATTAATATACAAATTCCACTACTGTATCTCCCATCTCCCTGCTCACCATCTCTGGCCGCTTTATACTGAGCCCATGAGAAGCCAAAGCCAAGCCCTGGTATGCCTCTGTGCAATGGGGCAGAGGCTGCACACCCACACTTTCGCAGCCAAGACACCAGTAGCAAAGTCCCAACCCCTTCAGTAGGACAGTGCATCACACCCAGCACAGGGCACCAGGAACACCTCATACAAAAAAAAAAAAAAAATTTCTGTTCTTCCCACTTACAGGTAAGCCAATGGCTATCATAAACCAGCCTGCTGTTGCTGGTGGTGATGGCAAGCAGTCACTCTCACTTTTGTAGCTATGCTGGCTTGGTAGGACAATGAGGACCAAACCAGTTAATGTTTTAATCTCCCATGAGAAAATCTGATAGCCCATCACACCCTCCTGGAGAACTGCACAAGTCTATTTTCATGCTCCTACATGGAGCTCCTGTCTTTCAAATGCATAGAAAACCAGTTCCTTTCCCAGGCACTAGGCAGCTGTGCTGGTACTTAAGTAAAGCTCCAGATGAAGGGCTGGGATGCAGGGATGCTCTGTCCCTTGCCTTTCCCATGGGACTCTAGGAAAGGCCATCTTTCATGCATTGTGCCTTCAACTCCCAGCTCCTCCTGGCCTGGAATGCAGCACACATTGCAGGATTATTGTAAAGCATGCCCTGCCTCTAATCCCTTCTCCTCCAGCCTTACTCTGGTATCAACTGCACAGAGCTGTGTCAGGCATGGGGTTGGCTTCTCTCTCGCAATACCAGGGCACGCAGAAGGATCCAGCCCCTCTGGTGGACCTCAGTACTCGAAACACAGGGTAATGCAGGATGCTCCACAGCTTCACATAAACAGGCAGGTGAGGCTGGAAGCCCCAGCTTCTGCCAACAGCACCAATGCCCTGTAGCGGACCATTCTCATGGTTCCCCTGGCTTGCTCCTGGCCTGCCATGCTAAGGGCACCAAGTCTGGGTGCAAGCTCTTTCTAAAACTTTGTTTTTGGCACCTACAGCACACACCCCCATAAAGAGGCAAGACCAGGAGTGTCAGCATGGCTCCTTCCTCAACCTGCAAGCAGCAACCAGACCCACGGAACAAAGGTCTGAGCAGTACATTTAACCTCAGCAGCAGCACACACACAGAGCCAGATGGAAACCAGGAGGCTCCTCGATGCAGGGGACAGATGTTCAAATCCCCCAGCACGGGCAACACAGGCACAGTGAGGTGCAGCTGGGCAATATGGCACTCAGCAGGAAGAGCAGCACGCAAGGTCTGAGCAGCTGCCTTTCTGCCTTTTGCCTCCAGCTAAAACAGTGTGCATAGAAATGCCAACCTGCCTCCAACCACCTGCATAGACAAGGATGCTTTCGGTAAAGGGACCACTGCAGCGTGCTCAGCAAACCGCTACTCAAAATTTTACCTAAAAGGCAAATCTTTTGCTCTGGTTAAAAAAAGCTCAAAGGCAACAAATTCTACTTTCTGCTTTGTCCAGTAGCTGCAGGCTCCATGGGGCCAAGGAACATAATTGTGGTCCTCAGTTTCTCTTGAACCAATACCTTCTGACCTTACCTGAGAGCCCTTTGTATCACATGTAGCTACAGGAGGCCCTGGTTCTTCCTGAAGCCCAAAGGCACTGCCAAGTAATAAAGTCTGCCTTGGGATTTTCCCAGTTCAAACATCTGGGATCTGGGCAGACAGCATCAGGAAGGGAGTGGAGACTGTACATGGCACCCAAGAGAAATACCTCTTCTTTCCCTGCTCACGTAGTCCGAGTTTCAGTGATGTGTCCCAAGGAATGCAGACAGCCCATGTCCAAACGCAAGGGCAAAGGGAGTATCATAGCACACATGGCAAGCAGGAGGGGAGAAGTGATGACCAACTGTCTGCTTCAAGGCAGGACCAGCTCCACCCAAACCATCCCCACCACATTCTTCTGAACTCCCAAGAGCTAGAGGTCCCATATTCCTGCTCTTATCCATGGAGACTGCTTACTGATCTCCTTGCAGCAGACAAGGATGTGATTGAGAGCCATACACCACTACCAGCCAGAAACTGAGCACTTTCACTCCTCAAAAATGATCTGTTCTTAGTCTTCCCTAGGCTGAATATCCCAGATCACAGAAGCAATCAGGTTGGAAAAGACCTCTGAGATCATTGAGTCTAACCTATGACCTAACACCACCTTGTCAACTAGACCATGGCACTGAGTGCCACATCCAGTCCTTCCCTCAAACACCTCCAGGGATGGTGACTCTACCACCTCCCTGGGCAGCCCCTTCCAATATCTAATTACCCTTTCTGTGAATAAATTCTTCCTAATGTCCAGCTTAAATATCCCCTGGCACAGCTGGAGGCTTTGTCCTCTAAATCCCTCAATCTTCCTCTGGAGGTCATGTCTTCCAGCTCTCTGACCTTTCTTCTGTTCCTCTCTGGTTTTTTCCACCTGTGCCAGGTCCTTCCCAAATGCAGTATGCAAAACCCGTTTGTTCCAAAGGCTAAGACCAGGCTGCAAAACACCCTGCCTAGGAAAAGAGGTGAACTTTAACATGCACCTAGCACATTTTAGTATGTATTAGCAAAAGAGAATGTAGGAGAACCCCTGATGGTAAAGAAGTTAACCTGTGTGTGAGATGTCATGAGAACACATGCAGCATAGCTACAAGAAGGACAGAAGGATGGAAGGAAGTTCCTGTTGTTAAAAGGACCAAAATACTCATGCATACCCTTTACCCTGGAGTAGCTCTAAGTGGCTTCCATATAACTTACATCAACCCTCAGGGGATCACATCTTTCCTGTCTCTCTGAATAATTTGTACAGACACAAGTTCCACAGAAGATTGCTCCTGTGTTTTGATGATGTAATTTACAAAAAAAACCCAAAACCAAAAACCAAAGGAGAGGGAAAGACAAAATCATTTGACTTAGGCAAAAATGGACACTGCTTATTTCTGCCCTTGTGAGATGGGCATGTATGTTATTGTTCAAGTCATCCAAAACCAGTGAAGCCTCCAGGCTGCATCTAGAGCCCCTCTCAGCTGTAGCAAGACCAGCTCCTGAGACTGCAAGGAAATGAAATGAAATGTGAGGCTGGGATCATTACTTTGAAACTATAAGCTCGTGCCACTGAGCCAAAGCCTGTTATATCGACATGGGTTTGTATCACCCAGCAGCAGACATCGTTCTCCATCTCTGCCTGCTCAGTTCCCCTCCTCCCAGGACAGCTGGCAGCAGGGTCACCCACAATGCTCTGCAAAATCCAGCTACAGAAAGCTCCCAGCACCTTGCCCAGCAGGTTAAGTTATAGGACTGAGGTACTGCAGAGTGCAAAGTATCCTTCTGACTACTCCATCACGCTTGGAAGCTGCTGGCAAGGCACAAAGTGCCACTTGTAGAGGAGTAAACAGCAAAAACCTCAAGTTCCCTTCCCTGGTACAGAAAGCGCAGAGGGAGGTGTTGTTTCTTAAAGCCTCCAATGTTTAGAAGTCACTGAATTTGTACCTCTGCTGTCACAGAAGATACTCCTACTCTGTGACTCCAGTCAGCAGCTCAGGCAGCAGCTCTGAGGGAGGGAGGGAGACAGCCTTGCCTGGCAGTGAGTCTCAGGCTGAGAAGGTCAGGGGCAGAGCCATGAACAACAACTACTGTCCATGTAGCCCACACGCCATGCCCGTGCGTTCTTTGTTTTGTGTGAAAGTGCATGTCAAAATCAACCATGATGGTTCTTCTGTATTATGTGAGCACTCTACCTTAGCATGTACTGCAAACCCACTACAACAACCCCTTGGTCCATCTGGTTACAACTCGTAGGGAAACTGAGGCATCAACTCATCCTGTACCTTCTTGTAATGAATCCAGGAAGACAAAAGGGAAAAGACTGCCAAGAACTTCCAGAATGTCCTGCCTATCGGTTTTCCTTGGCAGTACGTTTTTACTCAGCATTTCTTATTAAGTAAGAAAGGAAGGACAGGCTGCTCTGCAGAAGGACAGAAAGGGCTGCTCCTTTAAGGCCTCTCCTCAATGCCCTTTCCCATTGAGATGACTATCCTCAACTCCCTCCTCATCTCCCTCCCTTTGATTTAAGAGTTCCTCTCCTGGCCCTGACAGTAAGGTATTTCTGTCCCACAGATTATAACTCACTCTGGGCTATTATTCAACTCCCAAGCCCTGGCCCTGCTGCATTTAGTCCAAACATAATATCCTTCATGCATATATTATCTGTCTCCCTATTATCTGGAATCATTTCGGAATTAAATTTCAGTCCTGCAATATTGGCTTGAAGAGCGGCTCGCTTTATGGGCTAGTCAAAGGTTAGAATACCAATCAAAATAACACTGCCGATGCAGAGAGACATTTTAATATTCCAAAACCCGGTAATTGTAAAAGGACATAATATTTTTTCCCTGATTACCCCAAAGGCAACACATGTTAACAAGGCGAGGGAGAGAGTGAAAGAAATTTCAGAGTTCAGACAGCTGCACGACAGATTTAAAGGAGAAGTCGTGGATGGCTGCTGTGCTCCAGCCCCGGAGTAGGAGGGCTCCCCTGCCCGTGCCAGAGGTGCCGCATTCCCCAGGATCCTTCCCCCTCCGTTCCCAGCCTCGTGATGCTCGTGCTGTCTGTTCTCCCCAAGCCAGGAGCCCTCCAGAGTGCTCTCACTGCAAGGGAACAGAGCGGCCAGAGCTGTGCAAGACCGATGGGCAAAGATCATCATGATAGAAGAAACAGCCACGATTGGCTGGCCTAACCTGCACAGGCCACAGCACTGCCCCAAATTCCTGTCTGAAACAGAGCTGATGTTTTTAGGAAAAAAGCCTTCCCTCCTCAGCTGGATAATCCACCACAGCCCTCGGTAAGTTGTTCCAACAGTTAATTACTCCACACTGTAAAGATCTGCACCTGAATTACCTTTGCTTTGGCTTCCAGGAACTGGAACTGCTTATGCTTTTGTCTGCTTCTGTGAAGGAACCTCTTGCCACGTCTTGGCTCTCCCTTTAGATACTGGGCAACTACAGCCCTTACCCTTCTCTGGTACCCTAAATGGCTCCCAGGGTTGTTACTGCATGGTGAGTGCTCCTTTGGTCTTGCAGTTCTCATCCAGTCTTCAAGTTTCCAGAATTCTTTCTGATGCAGGTGGGACTAAATATCCCATACTGGTCAAATCAGATCCAAAAAAAGAAATGATCCAGCCCCTCTGCTCCTCCTCACCATTGCCTGTTTATAAATCCAACAGCAGCCGCCTTCTGGATGCAGTATCTGCACATGTTATCGAAAATGATTTTTATGTTTTCTTTCAGGGCATTGACAAAAGTGTTAAATACAAGAGGTCTGAGAAATAGATCCCTGTGGGACCCCACTAGGAAGACATGCACTCCATGATGATTATCCATTTACAATTAAATGCTAGGAGCTGTCAGTTTGCTCTTTCTTAATCAATGTAATGTGTGCCATGTTGATTTTGTATCACTCTTGTTTCTTAATCAAAATGTCATAAGGTACCAAGTCAAATGCCTTCCAGAAGTATATTACATTGACATGGTTGCCTTTATCAACCAAACATGTATTCTCATAAAAAAAATATCAAGTTAGTTTGAAAAAGATCTAGTTTCCATAAATCCACATTGATTGGCATTATATTACCCTCTTTTCATTCTTTATTAATCAACTATGATATCTAGCTTTTCATTACTTTGCCCAGAATTAATGTCAAGATGATAGGGCTATAATTACTTCATTGGTCATCCCATTTGCCCTTCTAAATTACTGGTACAACATTAGCTTTCTTCCAGTCCTCTACAACTTCCCTCATGTTCAAAGACTTATTAATAGTCCAGGGCATCTCAGCCAACTCTTTAAAACTTCTGTAAACCAGCTATGCAAAATGCCAACCAATTCACCACTTGCCTTTATCAGAAAATTGTGTTGTAACAGCAAACCTCTTGCTCAGCAATATGGCAACCTCTGCCTTTCTGTAATTACAGAGCAAAGTATTTATTAAACACAGTCATTTTGCTGTTATAAGCAATTCTTTCAATTTCCTTCCAACTATGAACCAATGCCATTCCACAGACACTTTCCTTTCCTCATCTCCGTGAAAGAGATACCCTAACTCCCCTGAGCCACGGAGTCACACTTCTCCTTGTGTTTACTTTCACAACTTCTCCCATTTCTGCGCTCTGAGACTTTCCAAAGCCAAGAGCTTCACCGATGGGGTGCGGAGCCAAGCAAGCCCAGGTCCCACTGAAGGAAGGTGAGGCAGGGTCTCAGAACAGGCACCCATGCTGCAAACCAACAAAGCCCTGGGCACAGTTCTTTGCAGTTAGGAGGTAACTTTTATTCATGTGCTTGATGCTCTGGCCATGAAGCACTTTGCCTGAGGAGTCCTCCTCCGGCATTTCTAACCTTACCAGGCATTTTACATTTTGCAGCCAGTAACTCAATAAACAGGAAACTGATAACAATCACTGTAAGTCCTCAAGAAGTTAGACCTCAAAAAAGCAACTTCCAGGTATATGGGTTAACACATTAACCATTTCTCACCCCTTTCAACGATCTTCATCCAAAGCACTCAATACACTTCAGCATCAAGTGCCTTAGAATTACTCAGAGCCCCTCCTCCCACCCCAAAGGCAGAAGGAATTGTTAATTCAGAGGAGAGACAGAAAGCTGTTAGCAAATCTTTGTTTGTTTAAGATGTGTTTATTTCTAGTAGCCAAATATTAACAAAAACATCCTATTACATGCTTCCTCTGACAGATTTCACAATGCAAGTAGGTGACCTTAAAACATTTGTGCATGTATATTAACAGTTTGCTTCCAAACAGGAATATCTACAGATCAATAAAGGCTGACCCTGGAAAAGGCCAGCTCTGTGCACAGCCATAGCACCCCAGCATGGTCATGCTGTGCTCCCCAAGGCTCTGTCAACTCTGTTTCATCATGCCCAGAGAAGGAAAGTTGCATTCCTTCACACACATCATTCAACTCTTGCCTTTCATAACAACGCTCCTGAATTTCAGGAGGATGTCAAACCAAGACCAGTTTTCTGTCACTCCTAAAGCAATCACTATTACAGTATCTAAAGACATGCTGCACCCTCTGAACAGAAATCAAAGATGGTCAAAGATGCCAGGATTGCTGTGCAGAGAAAGAGACAGCTCTGTGATGGGTATGAAGATTGTCTTCTTTAAAAAAAAAAAAATATATATAATTTGAGAAACAAGGAATAAAACAAACCCTTAGCAGATACATAAAACACTCCTCTTATCTTTTAAATGCAAAACATCCAGAGAATAAATGGAAGATGAGGATAGTGCACACATGTTAAGAATAACTTCCACAAGCCAGTTCTAGAGTCACAGAGCCCACACGTGCCTTTCTGCCAGCCCTCCAACAAGTTTTGCTGTGCTGGAAAAGACAATTGAGCAAGAATATGACCAAGGTCTCAAATCAAGAATAACACAATGAAGAACTAGAAACACGTGTTCTTTCACACAATGCAAGACCTAGGCCCAAGAAAATGATCTGACAATAGGTTTAAAAGAAAGAAAGGGACCTGCATCTTCACACAACTTATGAGTAAACAGAGTATAATTGATGCATAATTAAATAGCAGAAGTCATTGCTGCAGGATGCTGTAGAAACTGAAAGCATGAGAGCATAAGCAGATTCAGAAAAGGGTGCACAAGTTTCTGGTAGACAGACATGGTAAAACAGTGGGTGCTAGATACAGTGGTCCAGGGACAGCTCTCAGTTCTTGAGGAGACAGTTGCTGTGAATCAGAGAAAGCTGACTCGAGCCATGCTCTCCCTATTACACCTGCAAGCATCAGCTACTGGCCTCTGGCATAAAGATAATCTGGGTTAGATCTTTGGTCTGGCCATTTTGATACCCTCACCATCCTTCTAATGTTCTTCTTGCACAAGCTCATTGTAAGAAAATCTATCTTCATCCCTCTTCTTCCACCTTCTCCCTCCATCAAACCACTCTCCCTTCAGTGATGTGCTCCCAGCCCAGTGGTTCTGACAACTACTGCCTGCTGGGTATCCCATTCCCAGGCTCTTGGACACCCTGATTGCAGACATTGTGTCCTCAGCCTAACACAGCACTGGTTCCAGCCCCTGGGGTGAGGATTCATCACAGGACCAACCATGCTGCTAACTCAAGTGGGACCTGGAAAACAACCACAAAGGCTCCTGAAAGAGTGGAGGGAGCACGAATGAGAGCTGATCCTTGTGTTAGAACAAGCAGTAATGGATTTACCCGGACTACTTGAGGATATTCTCAGGGCAGCAGCTTGTTTGCAGCTTGCTAGCTGCAGGAGCTTTCCTTTTTGCATAAATCCTGACCCACGGCCTCCTGCTTTCTGCACATATTACTCCACTGGTGTCCCTCTCTCCTGACATGAAGCACTCTCTGTTATTTCCACCCTGAGCATCCAGCTCCAGTGATGTAGCTCAGGTTCTGCACCTCAGTCCTAACCCACAGGGCCTCTGCGGATCGACACGACAGGTACCTAAGGAGAACTGGCAGATGGGATGGTGGCTCTCTATTGAGATGGTTTAGGGGGATATCTGAAATGTTGCAGCATTCAAAGAAAGCCTCCTCTGCTTTCTGCTGCCCTCCCACAAGGCTGAGCTAATCAAGGTGAAGAACATGATAAACTCCCTGCCCCGAGTCAGCTCTACACTGACAGTTCACTAGAGATACAAGATCGCTCAGTGACATTAAAAATGTCAGCAAACACCGATCAGGCCTGATGGAAGGGATGCATTAGCAGGCTGGGGGCGCACAGGGCAAGGTAAAACTTCAGCAAACATGGTCAAGTGCACAGGCAGCTTTCTTCTCCCCCTCTCTCCTCCACAGAAGGCTTTTTTACAGATCCCAAGACACAGTGGCCACCATGGCAGCAGTCAGATGTGGAGCTCACCATCACCTGAACAGCCAGATCAATCCGACAACGTTTGCCTGAGGCAAAACAAGCATGGCAGCTACCGGGGGCAATTCCTGTCTCCAGCTTGCCTGAGAGGCAGGTCTTGGAAATTGTGAAAGCTGCCTGCAGGCACAAGGTTCTCACCTCAACTGCTCCTGCAGCACAGCAGTGAAAAGGGAAGTTTACTGGCAAATGAACTCTGAGAAAGACTCTCTCATCACTGCGGGAAGAAGATCTGCTGAGCTCTGGAGCATTCCATGCTCTGGCAGAGGGAATCCAGACAAGGACTGTTTTTTAAAATGATATAAAACAGAGACAAAGAGGACCTGAAGCTGTGTGTGCATGTGCAGAGGGAATCTGGAACATATTTTTTTGCTACTGCACTACACATAGGTACACAAACTTGTCTGTGTGTAATCCTACCTCAGCTTTGCCTGGTAGTTGTAGCAGGAGCGCCCTAATTCAGAAAGGTCCTCTTGTTATTACTGCTCATAAGCAGACTCAAAGGAGGTACAGCAGGTGCAGGTGGGGCCATCCTGCAGGAAACTGCTCTCCATCACATGTGCCTGTTTTCTTGAGATCTGAAACATTCAAGTCTCTGCATTATCCATGACCTAGAAATCATCAGTTTCACACTCCAAGCCCCACCCACCCCCCAACACCTTCACTTACTTCATGGATCAGGTCAGAGGCAGACTCAGCCTAGGAGGTATTTCTAGGTCAGGAACATGCAAGAGGGAGGGGAAAAGGGGCCACCTGAGCTATGCTGGGAAGAACGGGGCAGGGGGGCTAGTTACCTGTCCACTCTTACATGTCTTACACTGGGAGCTCATTCAATAGAGATTGAGTCTCCGCTGGGTCCATCTGCTTGGACAGTTATCTAGTTATCTAGGCTGGAAATCCTCTCTTGTGAAAACACACAGGCAGTTGCCCCACAAGCACCTGAAAGCAGTGCATGGCATAGAAAGAGCACCACCCTGGGGTAAGAGCAAGTCCCAGGGGAAGAAGCTCTTAGCCACAGGACAGGAGAGGCCCCTGCTCTCCTCTGCAACATGGGTCACTTCCCAGAGGTACACAGGGTCCCTGAAACCATTCTGTGTCAGAGGGTGTCAGCTATTAAAGTGATAGAAAAACTTCACTTTTTTAAGGGACTACAGGGGTTGGAAGAAGATCAACATTTCTCTCTCACATTCCTGCATGATCTGAAGGAGGCTGAAGCTTTACTTTCCAAGTAACACATCTGCAGAGGAGGACAACCCAACCCACAAGCCCCCGTCCTACATGCTCAACATGCGACCCTTTCAGGGAGCTGGGTAGGGGAACATTTCACTGCAACACCTTCCCTCCTGCTCCTGCCTTTAGCTCTGTGCTTGGGACTTAAAGGATGCTCAGCAGCCCTCAGTTTAGTATCACAGTATTTGCTGACATACAATACATGAACGCTCATCTTGAAGAAGAGACACTTGCCTGGACATCTACATAATGATGAATCCCAGCTCCTAACACACTAAATCCAGGAGCCTTGAACTATGGGAAAGAGCAGTAAGTCATTCATCCTGAGGCCCAGAGGAGGAGCATGGCCGGACCAACCTACTTCTTAGCAAACATCACAGTACACAGGGATTTTTTTTTTGAGTATTATTATTCTGCAGCCATCAACCTGCTGGTTATATAGCTGCTATCCATTCACCGGAAGTTTAGTGAACTTCAAATGGCGATCATTAATGGTCACTGAACTGCAGAATGCCCCAATGTGCTTTCAGATTTCATTTACCAAGGACCAGCAATCAGCCAAAAGATTTGCTCTGACAGCAGGGAAATACAAGACCCTTTGACAAGTTCAGCCAGGAATGTGCTGCCAGCATCCCTTGTTAAGTTCATGTTCTACCCTATTTGACGGAACAGATCATGCAAATTGTCCTTCTGTGGCCGCTCAGCCTGTCACTCACGCTTCCATTTAAAACAATAAATAAATAAAAGAACAAAAGAAAAGCCCGCAAGAACAACGAGCTGTTTATAAGCAAATTCCACTTACTGAGACCCCTAATTACCAGGAAAAGGCATAGAAACCCAAATAAAGCACTAAATTGGATGGGGGAAGGGAATCTTACTCATCTAAAGGTTTAACCAGGAGGGCTACCCCATTTCTCTTGTGCACAGACTGCAGCCTCCTTCCTCACCCTGCTACTGCTCGTAATCACACTTGTTCTTTTCTTCCCACTTTGGTTTGTGACTTATGGCATCACCACGTTTTCCTGTGCAGATGAAGCAGCTGTGCCAGGAGTCCTTGTGGATGCACGGCATGCTGCTCCTTAACCACACAGTGAAGGTGTGGAGCAAAAGACAAGGCACCAGACAGTACTGAGTCCAAGGCATTCTGCTTAGCAAAGTGATCACTGATCTCTTAGGTGGACGTGCTGCTGAGACAGCTCCCTTTCCCCACAAGGAGAAATGCTGATTTTTACATTGGAGTATTTCCACATTTATTAACCGGAATTTCATCTGATGGGAACCATGCTCCAAGGAGCCTTACATGGCTGCAAAACAAAACAGAGTCAGCAGTACTGGCGACAACCTTCACTGAAAAGGGGTCTCACAGTGTCCCAATATTATGCAGAGGCATCACACTGTGCCTGCCACAATGGGATTCTCCCCAGCTGCAGAACACATCCCATCAAGTATAGCAAGACTCTATTAGAGGAGATACAATAGGGAGCTGGAGGACTCGTTCAGCCCAGCTTCTGAGAAAATAACTCATTTCAATGCAAAACAGCAGTAGTTATTAGACACCTCCTTAAAGAGGCAAAGTGAAGGACAAGGGGAGGAGGGAGACAGGGAGACGGACCATGGCAGTTTGCACAGAAGTACCTTTTTCAGATTAATCCACTGTTTGAAGTAATCAGCAACCGGCAGCCCTAAGTACTGGCATTGTCCTGGTAACCTGTAAGAGAGAAGAGAGAGCAAGTTTGATTCAATCAGTGTCTTGACAACACAAACTCTGTTTTCTTAAGTGAATTTCGTTCAGAGATGGAAAAGACTCTCAAGTCCGCTGTAACATCATGCTGCACATCAGAAACACCATAGCTCTTGGCAAAAAAATCTCATGAGAGTAAAGCTTGGCTTAAGACTTATATACATCCAGACACATCCAGGCTGCTGAAACCTTTTAGACTAAACATTTTGAACAGCAGTTGTGTACAAGTGTAGCACTCAGCTCTTCTCCACACTGGCTAACACACAAACATGACTGGAGTATCCAGGCTGTTCTTGGCTAAGCAAACCCATCACAAATCCCTACAAAACCATCCTGCTCTGCCAGCAGCTTACAGGGCAGACAGAAGGACTGACAATTCACCTGTCATGCCCTGGTGCTTCTCCATTTGGCCCTTATGGTTAAAACATCAAAAGAGACATGAAGGAGGGAAGGAGGCACCAAAGCATTCATGTTTTGGATAGCAGTGCTGTAGGGCTAAGAAAGCAGAGGCTGTTTTCCAAGCAGGTGCTTGGAAGAAGAGAGCAGACACAACTCTGAAGATACAAGGTGCTGCACATTGTCTCACTAGGGATGTGAGCACAGCAGCCAGAGCTGTGAGCACACGTATTTATCCTCTCCCTTCCTACAGCAAGCCGATGGAATAGGGCTCAAAACAAAACAGCACCAGTAAGGGAGACAGATTGCCTGAACGGACAGCAGCACCTCAGGAAAGCTGCTTCTCCCACACTGTGCCGATCCCAGTGTGTTTGCAGGGGAGCAAGGATGTGCCTCTCAGCCGGGGAATGCTGAGTTGCAAACCGTGTGGCTCCAGCCAAGCCTGTGCAGGGACATGAGTTATGTGAGTTTTCCCTGGCCACTTTGATCTGATCAAGAGTAATTGATGGATCTTGTTCATTCAAATACTGCTGAGCATGCCTGGGGCATTGGTCACGGGATCTTTAAGTGAAGCAAAGGAAGATCCCAAATAAATATGTCAACTAAATAAATGACTAAATCAGAGCTGTTTGTGCATGTTAAAAGTCACAACCCTAGAAATCGGCTTTTGCGAACAGAGAGAGGTGGGGAATCTCCCAAATTCCTCAAGCACATGGGGGCTGTAGGAGGAGATTGCAGGGGAGGAGGAAGAGCTATGAGTGCCAACATCAGCTGCTCAAGCATCTGAACACAGACCACCACCATGTCCAGGGCACAGCCTTCCCCCGCTCTCCAAGGAGGAAAGAGTGAATAGTCTGGACTAGACTTCAGACTCAAGACTGAAATACAGGAACAAGCTCTGGTGAGAAGTGGATACAAGGTAAACACCC
Source organism: Eulacestoma nigropectus (assembly GCA_013397775.1). Lineage (NCBI taxonomy): Eukaryota > Metazoa > Chordata > Aves > Passeriformes > Eulacestoma > Eulacestoma nigropectus. The sequence goes on along the minus strand of VZTE01005518.1, from coordinate 5,194,291 downwards.
CAAGGTGCACCATCAGTATCCCAGGCGGTACCTGAGTGCTCAGCCCAGCTCCAAATCCTTTGGTGAATGGGAAGCATCTCTCCAGACACTCCCCCAAGTAAGGAGATGAAGGAGCAACACAGACAATGCACTTGCAGATAATGTGAGACTCGGGGTAGTGCAGTACCAGAGCAGGCTGGTCTTGGTGACTCCTCCATTTCTATGTGAAGAAAAGGAAGGAAGCTGGGATCCAGAGGAATCGCCTGGGAATATGTGGCCAACAGAGCCAGCATACACTGGGACTCACCTGTGTACCACGTTTGCTTAGGCCAAGAAAGGAATAGACTTCCTGTGCTGAAGTCAAATGCCTGGTCCTGAGAAGATGCACATGTGATGATTTAGGACCAGTAATTTAAGCCATACAAACACATTTGAATAAGAATGTCCAGAGGAAGTTCTTTGAAAGCAGGAAGACTCAAGAGAATGAGCTTGCAAGGAGCAGGGCCATGGTGATGTGCAGGGCAAGCAGTGCAAGTTGACAGCACGGTCCCATCCCTGGGCACAGCTCATCTGATGCCATTGCACTGAAATAAAGCACCTGGAGTCACTCCTCACAACTGCACAGCTGCCACACAAACAGCAGCCTGGCCCCTGCATTTTACAGCCATTACACAGATGTCCATGACATCCCTTAGTCGAACAGACCCTACCAGCCCCAACCAGCATGCTGAGAAGGCTCTTTCTCCAGGAAAGCTGCTTTTTCCTGGTGCCCAAATCAAGAAAGATCACAAGAAAAGGAACCATCTAAAACAAACAACTGGTCTAAATATAGGCACTTGATTAGGCCGATCTCTTTCAGACTGCTCACATTTAGCTAGACAGGATGATGACAGAAGTTAGCAAGAGGTATGTTAGAAAAATTAGTTTCTCCTCCTAACTGAAGAGGAGTTAATACAGGTCTCAGCCTAGCTCCAGCTAGAGGAAAAATTATCAATTCACCCGACATCTGGATAGGGCCCAGAAGAAGTAAGTGCAGCATTGTTCTTGTTAGCCTCAGGAATTGACAGCAAACCACCCAGTGCAATGAATGACATCTAAAGCACTGCCATCCCTGTGGGACCAAAAGGTCCAGCAAACTGGACAGTCTGTTTCTATTTTCACCCTGAGACTGATGGCAGTGTGCCCTGGGCGCTGGACAGTGGGTCTTTAATTGGAGAAAATAAATGCTCCAAATAAATATGTCAACTAAATAAATGATGCATTTTTGCAAACAAGTAACAACCCCAGAAACTGCCTGTGAAGCTGTGTGACCTCAGGACATTCCCCCTCCCCCTCGATTCTTGTGCTCCCCTCATTTCTTGTCAGCAGCAGAGGGGCTTCAAGTTTTTCAAGCACCAGGAGACCAACATGTTATATAACTGGGCGGGCTGTCAGCAGAACAGACCAAAACATAAGTCTATCCCTGAGCTGGAAGATGCAGTCCTGGTGGCTCCAGGCCACTGGGGACACAGCCACTGAGCAAGGATTAGCAAAGGATTGCTATATGGGTCTGGTCTAGTCTGAATATGCACCACTCCTGGCACAGGGAACCAGGGGCTTTCACTGCACAGAACCTGGGTTTCCAGGGAGGAAAACACCCCTGCAACATCTTTTCCCCAGCTCCAAGACTGTCACCTGCAGTGGTCCCCCCCACTCTTCAGCCTGCTTACCAGGCAGGAGTTTTTCTATCATCTTTTCCAGGCTGGATTGAATAAGGTACATCTGTGGCTGTCCTGGGGAACAGAAATACCACGGCCTGTAAGGAAGCATGTCTGTTTATCAGAGCCACCACTCACGTGAGCATTCACTTATTTGATAAATAAGCTCTTATGCTCAGTATGGCTTCTTGCTCTTGCCAGAGCCAAATTCGAGCACTGAGGGCAGCTTTGCTTGAGCAGAGAGCTCAGGATTCGGCCCTTCCTCAGGTAAGGGAGAAGAGAAATGATGGCACATTTTGCTGCATTCAACATCCCATGATCCTTCCAGTTTTTTAATGAGGTCTAACTGGCTTCTCAAACACTGAAGCTCTAGCTCCTTGGGAAGGAAGCTGGCTTTCAAAAACCACCCCATCAGCCAAATGCTGACTGCACTCAATATAGAGAAACTTGAAAATGGCTGTGGGATTTTCCAGCCTCCAATGCAGCTCTGGTGCTCTGTCCTCCCAGAAGCAGAGATGGGAGCGCCTAACCTCTGCCTGCTCCCAAAATGCACATCCCCTTTGGGCAGAAGAGCAAGTGACATCAGGTAGCACACTCTCCTCCACCAGCTAAGCAAGTATAAGTCCTTCTTAGACCACGGTCAGCAGTGGCAACTCTGCACCATTTTCAGAGAGCTTTCACTACCCCAGGCTCTGATTTTCATCCAGCCCTGCTTCACATCCTGCAGGGTAAACGGGGCCCGGGGATGAACGGGATGCAAATAGGAGGTGAGGCAACATGGCTGCATTTCTGCTGTTGAAGCCAGCTCTCTCCAAGGCGGCAAGAAGCACACAGGTCGGCGGTGATAAACGGCCTTGCTTTAGTTATCACTTTCCTTAAGTTAAGAAGAGCAGCCTAGTGATGGATGGGCTGGAATTCGGTTATCAGGGAAGGCTGTCAGCCAGAGTTGCCTATCTCCACACACATTTAGCAGGGCGTCATTATGCGATGGCATGGAGTTAAAATATGACCAAGGGTATTGAAAGAAAAAGAACAGGATTAAAAAAAAAAAAAGCAAATTGAGCAACAATAAAGGAGCACGAGGCAAGAACGTTATCATACTAGTGACACCTTTTATCTCAGTCTGGTTAGCTAGAGCAGGGCACAAATTGGTCCTTCCTCCACTATTGTATCCTCTTGTACAAACAGAGGCAGATAAAATGTGTCACCAGTGTGATAGCATATCAATTTAACCCTAATTATCTAGAGGGTCAAATGAAGAAATAGGGGTTTCTCGTTTCAACAGGTCCCTCCATCTCTGCTCAGAGCCAACACATTAATATGGAAGGGGGAGGGGCAGCCAAAATTGATTTCCGTCACTCAGGTGGTTCTGGCGTATAAAAAATTAATGCTTGATTCTCCCAACTAATCAGAGCTGGTTAACGTCCATCTGCTTCTGGGTTCAGGATGTCACGAGACAAAGAAATTGGGCCACTTGCTACACACAGGGTATATTGATATTGAGGCAGTTAAAAGAACAAGTTCCTCTATGGGAAGACACAGGGACATTAAATCTTGGGGTTTACAGACCTGATCTTAACCTTCCAAAAAAATCCATTCCCTGGAGACCTTGCATTGTAAGAGATGCAGAACATTTTAATTATGTCCTGGCCAACCCCAGTGCATTGGGCTGCAAAGGAGAGGACTGGCAGGCTTCTGCCCTGGAAATCTTTCACTGAAGAAGGGAGCTGCTTGGATACTGAAGCACACAACAGCACCATGGTCAAAGAGAGGAGCTGTCAAACCAGCCTGGCACCTTCATTCAAAGCAAGGCTGGTCAACACTCTGGACCACGCAGCCCAGAGGTGCTGCTCTGTTTTAGTGTAGACTGGGATGTCAGCCCCAAAGACCACTCAAGGGGCCAGAGGAGCCCACCTGCTCCTGCTTTCCACCACATAAGCCCTTGCCAGGTGACTGCACCCCACTCTCACACACAGTGCTGTCTGTCTCTGCCCCCCATCTGTGCAGGACAAACCACACCTGCATGGCTGTACTTAAAATTCTCAAGCAGCAGCTGTGGAAATACAGTAGTACATCTGGAGAGGGTCTGAAAAGCCCTGGGCTTTCATAGAAACCCCGAGACAGGTCCCATCTCCCTCCCTCTTTGCTTTCCTTCCACCCTCTCAGTTCTCTCAACCACCCCCAAACTTGTCACAGCGCAATAAGCCTATGAGCCACACATCAGCTTTAAATATCAGCATGCATGAAGCAGGGACATGAGAGCAGGGAAGTGGGAACAGATAGAGCAAGCCTCCATTGCCTGTCAGGTAACACTAATGAATTTCAACACCAGCAGCCATTGCCTCAGACGGGCTGGTGAGAGGAGACAGAGTTACAGCGAGAAGCCTTTTCAGGAGCAGCCTGCCTTTTTTCAAAGCCCCCTCTGTTAATAAATGTCATTGTCGAGCAGGCTGCAGCAGTCCTCAAGCCGGGATAGCGTGGGCTGGGGGAGAGACAGGCAACTGACAGCACTCAGGATGCCTGGGCAGCACAGCCTTTTCTTCTGCTGCTTCCCCAGACAAGAGCCAGGAAAAGAAAGAAGACGGGACATTGCTACTGGCATAAAGCTGTCTTCCATTAAGGCCCCCAGTACCCAAAAACCAAACCTCCACATGGAGCCACAAGGGCAACCCCAACACCCTCCAGTCCCGTTCACTGGGATGGATGAAGGTCCTACAGCGAACAGTCCTGGGATGGGCAGAGGGATGCAGAGACATCCAGACACACTGCCTGCATTCCCAACAGCAGCAAAGGGTTACAGAGCAGTCGGTCCCTTTGCTAACACAAATGCATTCCCGAGGCAGCACAGGAAGAAGCATCCAGCACAGGGCACTGTATGGCAACCGCACCGATGCACAACATGAAGGTCAATGCAAGTCTTCTTTACAAATGTCAACCTGTCATCTCTGGATATTAATGAGGGCTGACCAGCAGCTAAAATGCATCCATGCTCCATTAGTAATAAGAGAGACACAAAGCAGGAGAAGAGCACACACCACGGCACATGGAGGCACCAGTGGGTCTGCAGGGCCTGGGGAGGTGTGGTGATGCACAGCATAACTTAGGCCACTCCAGATTCCCAGGAAGGAAAGCAGTTGCCACACAAACCCCTTCACTGGAGTGTGCGTTATCTTTTCCCATCAATCTTTAATTGGATTAGTGTAATGAGGCCAAAAACACAGGCTAAGCAGCAAGGCTAATACCTGGCACTTTCAGATCTTTCTTTTTCTGTGATGCCAATTCTGGACAGAGCTGTGTTCTCTCTCTACCAGACATATTCCTGCCTAGGAAGCCTAAAAGGCAAGCTGCAAGCCTTAACACTCGGGACTCACAGCAGCATTGGCTGAAATATCTGAACATCCATCACGTGCTAACAGCACGATCCTTATTCTCAAAATTTTTGCTGGGTACTAAGAAATTTGGGAGAACCTCAAGACCCTTGCTTTCCAAGCCACTAGCCAGTGAATGGAAAAGGGTGTTATCCCAGACTGCAGCCAAAGCAAGGTATACACTAGGGACATAATTCTGCCACAAAAAGCACATAGGGCAAGTGGCTTATCGTGACTCGCTCGTCCTGCAAAGCACTGTGTGCCTTCCACTGCCATCAACCTTAATGAAACATGAAGGCATTTAACACCAAGCAAGATCTGGCCCTTTTATGGGTATCTGTCTGTGCGTCAGCGAGATGCTGGCAGAGATGCTATCTCAACATTAAAAGCAAGGCTGTAACACAGCAGGTATTCAGCCTCCAACAGAAGATGTTCATCAACAATTGCACACACATGATGCTACAATAAATCTATGTGCTACTTCTTAACAGCTTCTCTTAAAAAGATTCATAGCTCTATTTACTGGGCCTGATTCTGCTGCTAGGCTTGTGGGAGTAAATCTAGAGTAACTCCACCTGGAGTTTGTAAACAGCCAGGGATAGCAGGACCAGAACTGAGCTTTTTGATTTTTAAATAAGTACTTAATTACCACGCAGGAAACCAGAGCTTGCTGGCTCCATGGTGCAGCTGAGATTAGAAGCGCAGCAGGCAGAAGATTTGCACTACTCCAGATTGGTGGAGGGGTAGAGCAAATGCTCTCACCATACCTTCCAGACATGGAGAACAACTAGGTGGACTTCCTTTTGACATGAGAAATGCATGACACTGCTCCCAAGAAAAGAGAAACTGCAAAGTCTCTAAGGCTGAGGTCACCTCCCCAGCCTTGGGAACCAGACCCTATGAAAAACCCTTAAAAACAGATTTTTACACTCAAACTTGGTGTGAGTCTGTCTGCTTACTAAACATGACATTATACAGCATCTCATGAAGAGGCGTGTACAAAATTGAATACTGTGTTCTCAGTGAAAGTCACGCATCACGACCACAGGCTACAGCAGGTGAACGTCCAATTTGTCATCAGGAAAAACTCTTCACCATGCAGGTAATAAAGCACTGGAACAGATCGTGGTAAAATCTCCTCCCCTGGAGACATTCAAACTCATCTGGAGAAGACTTGGAGCAACCCAGTCTAAGTTTGAAGTTACTTCTGCTTTGAACAGGTGGTTGGATTAGAGATCTCTATTTAAATTATTCTGTGAATCATGCTCCAGCAGAGCCTGATTACACAGAGCATGTGTCCTTTCTCTGTCTATACGGTCTCTTAATAAGTCTTTCATACAGACACTAATTTAGTAATCGCCTGGTTCTCTGCATACTAGCTGCTTTAGAGGGAGCATTCAGAGTCCTGCTGCACAACACTGTAATTAGGCACTGAGTAAGGGAATATATCTGATGAAATGGATGCACCCACAACACATCGTGTCTAAGCCACCTCAAAGCCAAAACATGCACAAAAACTAAGCTAAAATTAAACATGACTCTCCTCCCACTGCACAAATCCCATTGCAGAAGTATTTCTCCCCAGGAAACCTGAACATGCAAGACCTAGAGCAAGGTGCTGCTCTAAACTGAGAAGACACATCCTGTCCCAGGCCTTCCTCAGACCTGCTCTCTGACAGGCAGGAGGAAACCTTGCCTCTTCCAAGCCTTGCCTGTCCAGACCATTTAGTGTATAAACTCTTCAGGACACGGGCTTCTCTGCTATGAGTCATAAACTGTTTAGTGCCTAATGGTAAAGCCTATAGACGCTTAACATAATACAATCACGCCACTTAAAGGCCATTAGTCTCCAGTCTAAACGGCACTTTTCCAATCACAGAGGGGACCTGCCAACCCAGGAAGACAGGATAAGGGACGTGGGTGGTCAGTCAGGTCACTGGACTTGCAGACACCTAACATGAATCCCCAAGCAGGAGAGAGCCTAGCCAAAAGGCACATGGGAAAGCCACGGCAGCTCTAGCAATCACAAGTTTTGTCTTTTGGGCTTTCTTGAACCACTTGAATCAGCTGAAAAACCCTGTCTGCCAGGTCTGTCTCCACCTCCAGCCACTGTACCACTTGCAAGGGGAAGAGCCCCTCATCCACAGAGGGAGTCTCCAGCCTTCTGCATCACCTCTCTCTCCGCTCACTGAAGCAGACTATTTATCTACAAGAAAAGATGCCATTCTGTTTTGTGACCCTGTTTGAACCCCTCTTCCTTCCTGGCACCATCTCTGTCTTCCTCTGGCACCACATCATCCAGCTCTACTCTCTCAACTGACTTCTGAGTTTGCTTCTTCTTCCCACTCCCCACTAAAGGGAAAAGAGAAATCTTAATAGGCATGGGGTAAACCACCTTCCCGTGCCCTCTGATCATACACAACCCAAAACTGCACGCACAGCAGCTTCATGGGCTCTCATGCTGACAGTAGTGGGGAGACTGGCACGTTGGGTAACAGGGTCTGAGCACAGGTTTCTGTGCAAATTACATGTGCACAGGGGAAAACAAGTTTGTCTTTTCCTTGTGGGGAAGAGATTGCTCCCACCTCCAAGAACAAGCTGCCATTAGTATTTGCTTCGCTGGAGAGAAGGAGCAGCGAATCCTCCAGAGCAAAGGACAAGTGCAGCAATTAGGATGCAGGGGCTGCGGGAGCTGTTTAACAGCACGACCCGGAGGTCAGTGCCGCCGACTCCCAGCCCTGCATAAATATTGTATGAGTCGGGGAGAGGGGCTGTTACGGCCACCCTCAGCGCCAGCCCTCCCCCATCCATCGCCGCTCTGCATCCAGCTAGATACGCCAGCAACATTATTTACAGATGTGACAGTCAGGAAAATCACTTTAGTAACTAAGGGAATGGGAATGAAGGCTGCACAGTAGAGCAGGCGCCTGGGAGCAGGCTCCCATCCACACCTTCTGCCTCCCCTTGCAGCCCTGCCAGACGGCACAGCCTGTTCTCAAACTGGCGGATGAAATACCACCAGGAACAAGGAGGGGAGGGCAGGCTGTGAGCTCCCTCTCAAGGCTTGCCCAGGGGTTTGATTATCAATGCTGCTGAAGGACAATTCAGCCAGCAGCTGCCTTCCAGTTTCCTATCAGTATCTCTGCTAGACCTGCCCTTTGGAGGGAGCTTTATATCAATGTAACGAGAGGCTTTAGAGGGAGCTTCCCTCAGACTCTGTGTAGCCCCACAGAAGGGTCCCCAGTCCAACAAAGCCACAGGGTCTCATCCCTGCAGAAACTCTCAGCTGCTCTATTTGGTACCAGCCACCTTCCTCACACATGACCTGTTCACTCCTTATTCCCTGAAGGATTGTCTTCACCTGCAACTTTGGTCGCACTGATTGGCACCATCTCTACTGTATCCTGGAACGTCCTCATTCCTCTGCCCACTTTTTTTGCTGGACATGCCAGGTAACTGCACATTTGCTGTGATGCTCTGCACAAATACAAACCTATTCTCAGATTCACCGAGACTGGAGGTTCCTGAGGACAAGGGCATGGGCCATTCTCCAACTGTACCAGCAGCCCATGAATTCCTAGGGGCATGCTGCTAATAAACATTACTGCCCAGGGCAACACATGAGAGCTGCAAGATGGCAAACACAGCTTGGATGTGCTTCTGCCCATGAGACCTCTCCAGAATTTTTTTCATTGTTCTGTGGCTGGTTGCTGAATCCAGAGAAGGCAGAAGCCCTTTCTTACCATTAGCAGCTTTCCTAAACTCACTGTGCAATTAATGGGCTTAATTATTGATGGCAAAGGCAGGGAAGGGAAGAAATAAAGAGCCAACGAGAAGGGAATGATGTGGGGGTGGCAGGCGCCAAAGGTCTCCGAAGATCTTCCCTCAGCCTAGAGCAGAGAAAGAGCCCCTAGCCGCTCTGCCGCTCCCACGGCCCTGCTCTAATGCTCCCTGACATGCCTCTGAAGACAGCGAGCTGTTTGCAGTCACCACCGTGATTTGTTAGTAATTATTTTCACAGTGTCACATTGCTGTCACTCTCTTAACAAAGAGACAGGCAGCCTGAGGCTGCCTGCAAGAAAGAACCAACAGAGAAAAGGAATTGTCAGGCACCCAGGGATCCTCTTTGCTTCCTGGGTTTCACAACCAGAGTCCTTACCAGCTTCTGAAGCAACTTCTGAGGAGAAGTGGCAAGTCAGAATCATCTCCCATCCTGGTCACAGCAAGAGGAATTAATTACTTAGCCCCTTCTCAATTTCACCTTACCTGTAAATCCAGTGCAAGACCCAGGTGCTTAGAGCCCCTTAAGCCAGCAATTTGCTTCAGGCCTGCAGCAAAAGCAAAACAACTTTGGCAATTGATGACTTTTAGTGCTCTCCTTTCAAGTCCCAATTTCTTTTCATGTGGTCTCACCATTAGAATGTGCTTCCCAAACACAGCAATCCTGATGATAAACCCCTGCCTAAGTCTATCACCCTCACACATTAACACTCCAGACTGTTCATGTGCTCTTCCTACACCACACTCATTAATTCCAACACACTGCTGTGCTCCGCATGGCAGTAACATTTCACTTGGCATTTCACAATGCCAGGGGACCTCAGCAGCATCCTCACACCTGAAATACACAGTCTAATGGCTTGCTGTCTCTGTTTTCTCATACACAGCACAGTGACTTGACAAGAACCTCCCTCCTTGAACCATCTCCAGTCTATCCATCCATCCAACCTTTGGCTGACCTGTCAGTCAGTCCAAGGTAATCACTCCTTTCCCAGTAAACATGGTGCTTGCTTTGGCCCCTAAGGAATGGAGGCTACTTTGGCACCAGAAGTATCACACGAAATAAGGATATAGAGATGAAAGACTGAGACACCTGGCCAAACGACCTTTAAAGCACTCTTGAGCTCTATGCAGAAACCAAGTGGACTTCCCCCAGGGCAATTCCAAGTCTGAACTACTCCCAGCACAAGTATTCTTCCCCTGCTTGCTTACTGATGGTGCACAAGGGTCAGTCTCTGCAGCCATGGGGAAACCTGGGTATTAATTCATCTTCTTAGCATAGGGAAAGTTTGGAAATATTAAGCCTCACAGTCCAAGAAAAACCCTCCTGCAATTAACTGCATGGAAGAGCTCTGACTCAGAGGGCAGCTCCTTTTCAAGGGGTCCTTTTAATAACCAAGAAACAGCATATACATGCTGTGAAGAATTAGGATCACCATTGGGAAGCTAAATGGTCCATAAAATGTAAAAGTTCTCTTCAGGGCTGGGAGCACTGTGAGCTGGAGGAGAGGTCTTGGCAACCTCCCACCAGCCTACTCCATCCATCCAGTTTGCATGGACAGACGTGACTCCAGGCAGGGACGAGGAACTGAACTCAGCTGGTGCCCAGGCACCTTCAGCATGCTGGCCGACAGTCAACACCAAGACCTGGCTCAACACTCAGATGGAAAAACTGAAGCAAGGAAATTAAGAGATGACCAAGAAGCACCTACGGAGGAAAAACAGAAGGTGTCCCAGAGTGTAGGTGCCAGGCAGAGAGGAGGAGAAATCCTTGCTTCAAGAGAGGCAAAGCTGGTAGGACCAAGGCAGGATGAAGTCCTGGGCAGTATGAGCTTCCCGCACACAACCCTGCCAGGACATCACCCTGCTTCCTCTGTCTTCTTCCCACAGACTTCTCTATTTTGCTTTCTTCTACTACCACCTCCATATGCCTCACATCATTGATAATGCCTGGTCCACATCAATGTCTAAGCACATGACACTGCCTTTGGGGTGCCAGGCTGCTGAGGGCAGCACCTTGGCCAAATATAGAAAAAGGTGACTATAACATGAAATGGACTCAGCTCAAAAAGTTAGTCTGGAGCGCCGGTGTCCTCTCAAGTCCTGCACACACCTGGTCATCCACTCCTGAGGATACAGAGTGACGCTGGACAAGGCACATGAGAATACGCTGGAGGGAAAATACCAGGGATGACCTCAAGATGGCCCAGTAGGTCTTTGCCAGCCAGGAGCTTCAGGAAGAAAGGGACTGAACCCATCCAGGAAAATGGCTCCCAACAGGAAACAAACATCCAAACAAAATAAAACATTTTCAAGAAAGCTATGGACTCACACAGTAGAGCAAGTGAAAGAGGAAGGATGCTGGTCCCAAGCTGGCAGTATTCTTCAAGCAGAGTTCTCTAGGCAGAGGAGCCATAAGCACACCTCTCCCAGTCAAGCCACTGAGAGGACAGCACTGGTGCCAACACACAACTGCTTTGCTTCAGCTGCAAAGTAAGAAGAGCTGGGATCCAAAGGAAGACAGCTGACATTTCAGACCCAGCATGAAACATTATGGCTGACTAACACTAGAAAAATTAAGCTGTTTTAAGAGAAAATGAATGCTTTGTGAAGCTAATCCTGTTTTTCACACATGCCACAGACAACAAAATTCAGAAGGCAAACAGCCCTCCAATGGTTGTCCTCTGCAGTCCCAAGCCAACCAGCTTTTCAGTTCCCCAAGGCACAGAATCATCACGATCCTGAACTGCTATTAGAGGGCTCTCATATAGACAGAGGCTAGGGTTACCAAGTACCCATTATAGATCCATTGATTTTGAAACCATTTTGCCTGAATTCACTAAAATGCTGGACACAGAATTCACCTTAGTGATTCCTGGTGTAGAGGGAATTATGGTTCCCTATTCTATGAGCAGATGGCATTGAGACCATTGACTTACATCCAGTTCAGTGTGACTGTTTTCAAACACAGCTTAAGAGCACAGAGTTAAGTTACTCAGGGGTAGAAAATTCATCTTCTCCATTTATTACTCCATCCCAAAGGTTCAGTGCTGGAAATAAAGCACATGATGCAAGGCCTATCTCATTCTCCCCTACACTGCAAATTTATTTGTAAGTTTCTCCACCATCTTTCACACTGCTTCCAACTTCTTTGGTCTTAGTTCCCAGGTAGCAGAGTCCTGCTCCCCAGAGTGCACCGGGCATCACAGCTCAATAAATCTGTGGGCACTACAGCCCTGACTATGACAAATGTCTTTGCTATGATGTGCCAGACAAGGAGCAGACCTGAAGGTGACAGTTCATTGCATGATGATCCCTATGCAAAGATTTCACATCCAAAGCTTAACCTAAAGGCATTACCAGACATCCGGACAATGTAACTTGCAGAAGCCCATGCAACCAATTATTTCAAAGACAAGAACAGGAGTCAGCCAGGGTAACTGGTACATAAGGATAACAGAAGTCAAGTCTGGTATATTCATTTTAAGTAAGAGTGTACAGAGGGGGAATCATAAAATCCAAAATTTGTTTTGCATAAGTGGTATCATTTTCTTTAAAAACAAAAAGCTGGACTGCAGGGTCGCAGAAATGAATGGGGTCAGTGCTATTCCCTGTAAGTGCTCACAAGGCTCCCTTGCTTAACTCTGGCAAAGCACTTTAGGATGTAATTACATGAACAACTCCATCAGCAAAGCTGACTCAAAAGGTTCCTGACCCTGGATACTCAGTCCCATCCCTTCTCTGTAGTTCACACCACACTCTGTTCAGCCAATGTAACCATGTGAAGAGATACAGCATAGGCTTGTTCAGCAAAATGATCCCCACTAAAAAAACACCACCAAGCTAATCCGAAGATCTTAGCTGGAAAGGAATTGTTTTACTAGCCTCAAATGCAGATGACTACGTTATCTTTCAGTTACCAGATCTTTCTTGTTACTCTTAACTCCGAACATACTTCTTGCCCTGCTGCCACACAACCAGCCCGCCCTACACCTTCTCCTGCCTTTCCTCATGACTACCCAAGCGTTCCCACTCACTCCAGTCAGTGGCCATCTGCAATTTCTCTCTGAGGCAGAGGCTACCAACCCCCTCCTGGTCCTGTGATAAAGAACAGCATGTACAGGGGACACTAACACCAACAATTCTTTTCCATTGATGACCTAATGCTGATCTCAAAAACTTCCAGGACAGAAGTCTGGAAAGAACAACCCATTGCCACATTTGAAGCTGGTCTGAGAAGGCAAGCATCCTCCCAGCCTGTGTAATTTGCAAGGAAAGAATTAAAACAGTAAGACAAAATTAAGCAATGGTATAATTTACTGCTTAGAATTTACTAATATCCAACCTAGGAAGAGCACCGGTGGCTATAAACATTTCAAGACACTTCACTATGTTTTATCACTGTATTAGAGAGTACTTGCCTTTTAACACTTATTTAAGAAAATAAAAAACTTCTGAGCAGTAGTTTCCTGTGAAGACATAAATTAGCATGTTCTGATCAGCCACAGTAAGTGCAGTACAAGCATCTTCATGTGAAAGTTATATAGACCAAAGCCTACATGTACTTTTAGCTATGCTCAGTGCCTTTATAGAATGATCCAAATCTGGAAGGAGAAGGATTAACTGATGCTTCTGACATTATGGTGCAGGTCTGAGATTTGGGACATGAGGCTTCAGCTCTGGCTCTGCCTGCCTGCACAGCCACAGGCATATCACCTAATCTCACTGCATCTCAACTCCGTAGCTATGAACACACGGTAAAAACGCCTCTTTCGTTGCCAAGATTAATTCACATTGTGTTTAAGAGCCCACAAACTGGTTCCACATGCAGGGGAAAGCAATTTGACATTTCAGCAGAGATAAACTACACTAAAGAGCTTATATTACAAGGGCTCAACTCTGGCAGATACTAAGTACCCTCTTTTCCACTAAGCCCGTCTCCTGCAGTCAGCAGCTCCCTCAGCCCCTTCAGAGGCATGTTACCCTTGCCACCCAATGCCACATCAATGCTATTTGCTTAATGACTAGTGTCAGTTCCAACCTAGGTGCAGAATGAGGTCCAAGCACTAAAGCAGACTACATCAGGTATCTGAATCCATCCATGGAGCTGTTAAACTTGGACTATAGCTCCTTGCAACAGGCTAAAGGAATCCTCCCGCTGAGCATGCAGAGGCCTGAGGACCGTGTGTCTAACGAGGCTGTATCCCCACTCATATTTTAGCTTGGCAGGTCTGGTGCTCCTTTCATCTTTTGCTTCAGGTAGCTCTCTTTAATTAATAACATTTCTGAGTCGACACAGGGAACTTTCCACCCAGAATGAATGGCCCTCTCTCATTAGAACCATGACTTGTCATGATGTATTCAAGAGCAGAAGTGTGATTCATTCCCTTGTCTGGGAATGAGGGGTGTTGCTGGGGGGTGGGGGGGAGAAGAGTCTCTGTAATGAGTGACTGATATTTGCTGAAGTTGATATGCGACTCTGTCGGCTTGAACTGCCTTGTCAGGACAAGCCTTCAAGAAAGGTGATGTTCCTACTCAAGAGGTTTTCCTCATTAAAGAAATTGCATCTTAACAAGAGGGAAGAGAAGGGCTGGCAGGAGAGCTGCTGTCTCCCCTACTCCAGTCTAGTTCACACACACCAAGCACTGAAAGCAGGTTGATCCAAGCGCCACCAGTAGAGGATCACTGCTCCATTTCGGAGCCCTCTCACACAATGGACTCTCTCCAGCAGCAACCAAATCCCTCCAACAGAGACTCTCCTTCTGATGGTGCAGCAGACCCAGGACAAAGCCTTTGGCCCAGGACCTCAACTCATGCTAAACCTCCATAAGCCCTTCCCAGATGCATGGTGTCCTGTTCTGGGCACCCAGCTCCTTGTGAGTAGTGCTCTCTGTTGTTTGACGGAAGACAGACAAACAGCTCTGTAGTCTTCTAAGGAAGCTCCAGTATTCAAGAGCAATCAAGTCTGTAGCCACACAGCGCCTCATTCCCTGAAGATCCCTGAGCCAAGCAGAGGGTTTACTGATCCTTCAGCAGCTTAGTTTACATCTTGAATTCTGCAGACCCAGCAGTGCAAGACACCATCAGCAGAGAGCAGTACCCTGACAATCGCTATTCCTCTGGTGCTTTTGTTTGAGCTAGGAGTGCTACACACATTGCAACTCCTGGCTTAGACAGGGCTATTTTCCCACCTTATCCCTATATCCACCACTGACAGATTTGTAGATTCCTCCTCTTTGTTACAGCCACTTCCCCGCATCCAGCTTGCTCATCCCACTGTGCCTTCCTGGCACCCACCAGTGGCATCTACTGGAAGCCCTCACAGTAGACAGGCCAGTCCAGAAGACACCATGCGTCAGCTCTGGAACAGCACATGCAGACAGAAGCCAAACTAAATGCCCAGGTCACTCCTGGAGAAGCCAGGAACAAAGCTTCTTGGTTTACCAGCCAAGCTAAGGACAGTGGAGGACAGGAACTCCAAACCACTCAAGACACGGGTAAGAGGACTGCAGCTATGTAAGGAGCTGTCATTACTAAGGAAGCTGAGAAAAGAAAGAGCAGAGTTAGGAGCAGACTTGTCACAAGTGGTGGCTCCTTAAGCCAGGAAGCATTGCACTCACCTCATTGTCCTCAATTCCTCTGGAACCCAGCCAGGTTTCTACCATGCAATGCTTCCAACAACACTCCTCCGAATGTGGACAAGCAGCACTACCTCCCTTCCTACTGCCCCAATGCCTTTTGTGCCCAGCGTGTGGTCTCAACACGGTAGCAAAGGGCATCAGCTACGCTGCAGCTCTTGTAGGGAAGCATGGGACGATTTCCTGGAATATCTCATGGATGTTCCATGTCTCCAAGGCTCTGTCTCCCTGTCTGAGCAGCCTTGTTTCAGCTCTCCGCTTTCTCTCTTTAAAAAGAGATGCTCAGTTCTGCTTTGCTAAACCCTATTTGGCAATGTGTCTAAACACACGCAAACTTAATTAGTTCAGGAGGGAGACTCGGCATTTGTGGTGACGGATAAAAGTAATGGGAAATGAGACAAGTCAGAGCTGGCAGGGAGTCCTCACTCGAGCCTCATCCACTGGCATGGTGCTAATCAGATGTGACGCTACACACTGCAGCACCCAATCAGCGATGGAGCAGCGCGATGTGCTACTCACCAGGCAGCTGCAGCCAGACTCCTGCTGTCCATGTGCTTGGAAACACAAAATGTATTTTCTGCTTTGCCCTGGAGATGCTTCAGGATTGAATTCTGAAGTTAATGGTTTAAAAAATTTTTTTAAAAGGAAGAGGGAGAAATGAACCACTCGCAACAACCTCATGGCCAGGAGTGGAGTCTTCTTTTCCAGCTGAATAGTGAGGGACAATCCATGCGAGAGACCACTGCCAATGGTGAGCAGTGTATCTCCACTCCAGAACAGCATGTCCCCCTGAGCCAGCTCGCCCCACAACCCCTATGGCTCACCAGAAATGGGGCTCATCTTTACCTCTATTTGGCCGCTGTAAAGCTCTGAAGAAGAAAAAAAAAAGCCACGTAACACATCCAGATTGCTCTTTCCATATGGATACCAAGTTAGGATGTTATTACCTGGGAATCTTGTCAGCTCACTGTGAAAGCGATGGAAAGATGGGCTTGGAGCAAAGATAACTTTCTCACAACCATCAACTAAGTGGTCAATTGGACTCTCACAACAGCAATACAGGAGTAAAGAACAGAGAAAATAGAATACTGGAGAAACAAAAGTTTAGCACAGCAGCTGTTTGTGCTGGTCTCTAACAGAAGCTTAAACGTGATATATAAAGAAAAATAACTCACTTGTAATTTAAGCAACTAACAGAGGAACTTGCAATATATCCAAGGTCTGGACACAGCCTGAGCAAAGACCCAGATTTTGACTCAAAAGTTCACATACCACCCCTCTGTCTCTGTCTGGGGCCAATTTCTCATCTCCAGTAGCGCTTGTGCTGAGCTTTGGTCCTCATATCTCATGTCTCACTAATCACACCAAGAAAAGGCAAGGAGCTGCCACTCTGCAAAGACCACTCGGCAGGGAAGAACTGGTGCTGATTGCTCCTAGGCTATGTGCAGTTTATTTAGGCTTCCAACTTGGGGAAACCAATGTCACAGTGAAAACCAAGTAACACTACTAACGAGTTGTGGCTGTCAGATTAGGATGGGATGTGTCAAGCCCATGCTTTACTGGTGTGATAACAACAGGAGTCTTTATCCAGCACCGCAGGGAAATGAACAGCTGAAGCAAGATTATACGAACCCAAGGGAATTCAGCACTATAGGACACTGATCTGCAAACACTTTCGATATTGAATTCATTTAATTTTTGGACATTTAGCTCCATTCTTATAATAACGTTTTTAGGTTGGTGGTCTAGCTATTTTCCTAACAAAACATGCACATACACTGACACTTGCAGATTTCAGTGCAGGTCCCCACCTGGTACTTGCCAGATATTCACCCAGCTGATGAAGATGACCTTAATGATAAGAACACCACTGGAGCATGCCAGACCTGGATTGTATTCTGTTCCAAAGACTACTCTGTGATTCACACCAAGTTACTGTGCCAAGATGACAGAAAAAGCCTTAAATGCAGGAAGTCAGGTAAGGATCATCACTTGATCATCCATGTATGCACTCAGAAATATCCATCCCTTTGGGAAGTATAATGGATAAAAGGCAAAACATCACAAAGATCCAGTTTAAACTTTTCTTGGGGGTCTGAAAGGCTTCACTCACTATAGGAAATATCCTAGGCAGTGATCTTGCACCATGCCCAGCACCCACCTGTCTTCTGAAACAACTCTCCACTCCCAATTACGCATGGCAAACAACAATTTGCCTAAGAAACAATGACTAGGGACAGTTGGAGGCTTGCAAGGACAAAGACATAGACACTACAGGCAAGCATGGAGCAATAAAGCCCAGGAAAATCTCCCTCCCCTTCCATACTCACATCACTTTCAAATCCCAGTCTCCACAGGTCACAAAAATCGACTTGACGCTGGGATCTAAGAGGCCTTCCTTTGCCATCCACTCGTCAACCCTCTGAAAGGAAGGCAAGAAAAGGGGATGAGTTTTGCAGAGACAGGCCGAGCCACAACAGTTAAACTCAGATAAGCTGCTTGCAATCAAGAGAGAAGAAAATTGTGATCTTATCCAACCTCTCCCTCTCTCTCTTCTCTCTTTGCTTGCCATCTCAACAACAGCACGTTTGGACCTTTGAAGATTTCTGATAGGAGACATCAGGCAACCAGAGGAGAGATGATCTTATCAGACACTGCAGCAGCTCTGCTTGTGGAGGGATGAAAGTTGTGCAGCGTTAACAGGACGATACAACTGTGCTGTTACCTGGCATTTCTCCTCTCCCTGTACCAAAGGGGCTCATAGGGAGCATAACTTGTGTCCCCTCCAGTGAGGAGAAAAGACAGGTATATTGAGATGGCATCCCTCCTCTGCAGAATTTCTCACATACTCTAATTTATATAACACCAGGGGGATATAGGAAGGAGGAAAAATGGAAGTGCTGGGCACACATAGGCACTGTGTGACAGTAACAAGAAAAGCCAGGTTTCCCCTTCCTCTCCAGGCTGCATCACTCTTTCCTTCTTACAGTTCTGAAGAGATGCTTGTTCAGGGTACTGTGGTTTTAAAGTGGATCCACTATTCCTGATCAACTTCCCATAGGGACAGATGTTCTGGGTCCTCTTCAGAAATGGGCCACCTGGTGGATGCAATCCACCTCTGGAATTAAGGAACTAACCTAGACTAAAAGTCCTGCATAGACACTTACTCCAGCTAAAACTAGCAAACAACATGCCCAAAATCTTGCAGTGGCAGGCAATCAGCTGTTATTATGCAACCTCACTAGCAGCATTTTCAATGCTTGAGCAAGAGAAATCCCTCCTCTTTTCCCTTGCTCGACAACTTTCACTCCTGAGTAAACCAGCACGCCTCAGAAGCTGCCTGACCTGAATCCCATTTTAACCTAGAAATGTGCTGCTGTATGAACACCTCTTCTGTCTAAATAAAAAAAAAAAAATCTACAGAAGTGTTTCCACACTCTAAGAAGCTTCCATAGAAACAGAACGAACAATTTTCTGGAATACTCCAGTAGTGATCTACATTCACCCATCCAGGCAAAGAGGGCTCTCCCTCCTGGGGAAACAGGCACATGCATCCATATGTTTATGGACACATAAGGCTGCTATATGCTCTCTGGAGAGCACAGGGAGAGCTGGAGGTTTGCATGGATGTGAGACGTCACCTCCACAGAGCACCATCTTTGGTCTCATGTCACTGCCTTTCCCGCCTGGGTCGACGCTTTTTCCTGTGACCAGTTGTACAACAGCCCTCTGAGTAAAGCTCCCTGGAAAAGCAGCATCCAGCCTCTCAGCCACACTCCCGTGGGCTGACAGAATCTCCCAGCCAGCCTCACATGAGCCTGCCCGGAGCTGGGGACAGCAGCAGTAACCTTTCTAAACTCCCTGATGTGAGCACCCATCAAGTGCTGTCTCCATGAAGGATTTTAACGCCTTTAATTTGATTTCCCCAGATAAGCAATTGTTGCAATTATTCTGATTAGGAACAATCAGGTAACACAGCAGTGGAAATCCTGACAGAGATGATGCATCGAACATCAACCTGCAGCCCAAGTGGGCTCTGCTTGAGGTTTCCTTCACTGTCTGACTACCAACAAAAGCTATTGATGGAGAAATACTTCCAAGCTAATTAAGCCTTAAATGCTCTAGGAATTCCACATTAAGCAGATGGTATTATTAAGGCTGTATCTGCATTTGCACGTCCTTTAGATTAGATTTCAGAGGCATTTTCTTTCTATACTACATGTATTATTGAGCATTTAAATAGGTAGAAAAATTAATTTAATAAAGTGCTGAGGGAGAGGAAAAGAAATGAAAGCAGCAGCTCCAGGAGCAGTGGTCTTGAGCAACGTCTTGGTGCTTTAAAACTGGCTCAAGAAAGTATCGCTTCTTCTCCTATCTACTGGCAGGAGTTTGGATATCTTGTCAGCACCCTTGACATAAACAGCTGGAGATGACAGATCAATGGTTCAATACTCTCAGCAGTGTGTCACCAATGTGACAGCAAATGTTATTCTAATGAAGCTGTAATCATAGTCAAATTACGCAGTTCGATTCTCAGCAAGGGGAGGGTGCAGGGAAAGAGATGAAGAGGGGACTACAGGACCAGAGGTCAGAGTTCGAGAACTAAAGGTTACTCTGCTTACCTCAAGCACTTGCTGGAGGCTCGGCTGCCCATCCACCATGCCTTGAATAATCCCAGTCAGCTGAAACAGAGACAAACAGAAAGCAGTCATTAGAGAGGCACTAAAAGATCATTCAAGAGGTCTACTCTCCTGTCCATCTCTCTGCAACCAAAACATGCTCCTGTGACCCACATGGGTGTTGCTGAGGAACCAGCCACAGCAGAGTGACCCTGGCAGCTCCCCAGCCACAGGCAAGGGCACAGCTTCATCACAAACACAGAAATGTAGTGGGGCTCCTACCCACATCACAAAACTGCAAATTCTCAGCACAGCAGGGTCCACTTGGGGACTACCAAGGTCTCTGGACATTCCTCTGCTATTACAGTGACACCAAAATTTCAGTGTTAGATGAACCCAACAGAGGAGTATTGGTAAGTGAGACCCGGAGGGGACCCAGTCCTCCTCCCCTGAGCTTGGCAGCCAGAACGTGCACTTTCCCATAGTCCATCACAGCATTCCTTGGCAGTTCAAAATTGTATTTAAAATAATGGAATGAAATCTGAAGAAAAGCACTTTCTTCCACAACCCTGTCTAGTCTGTTTTCCAAGAGGTTCCTTAGGAAGAGGTCCTGCCAACAGATACTCCTACTGACTGCTCCCAGACTGCTTGGCTGTTCAAAGCTAAACACATGCATTAAAAGATGCAGTCTCATGGGCCTCTGCCTGTGTCTGCCCAGGAGAGCTTGAGGCACATGGAAAACAGATAATTTTTCTGTCTGCCTTCCAACTGACAAAACTGTCTTTTAACATATTGAATATCGGAGGTCAGTAGCTTGCCATCAATGCACCCAAGTAATTAAAAAAATCATTATTCAAACAAGTGCACACTATGGGATTTCACTTCATATGGCACTTTCCTGAAGCTACACATCTCACACGTTTTCATAAAATAAAGGTCAAGCACAACCTAGAAGCATCCAAGCCTCTGGAAGCCATAGCATCCAGTCGAGAGATAGTGATGCCCCACCACCATCCAGGAGTAACTCTTCCACACAGACCAGCTCAACCTACTCGTACAACATAACTCCTCTCACAAGCCACAGAGCTCTGCTTTATTAAATATGTGGCAACTGAAGGAAGCTAAATGGTTTCTATCTCTCAGTTTCTTTGGCTGCTTGGCTCACAGCACTGAACGTGGAGGACAGAAAAAGAAAAGATATTAAACTCCAATTAAACTGTAATTACATTTAATGAATACCAAATACCTGAGTCACTGAATAAACTGTAAGTGGAAAGATTATTTTCTCATAGTGACTCCCATGAAATGGCAATACATATCTTTTAGGGAAAGTATTTTAATTTTAAGAATGTAGAGCTCCTCTAGGTGTGTTTCTCAAGTTCATCAAGCAATTATGAAGTAGAATTTTAAGGAAGTGGAGGGACACAGACACTCTCATATTTCAGAAACTGTTTTTATATTAATCTGTATTTTAATTGGGTTAACAGCTGCTACCTACAGACTTCCATAGTCTGAGAACCAAATAGATTTGAGAAATTAACGCATGGCTCTTCAGAGCAGTTTTTAAAGCTCATTAGCATGTTTTTTGCTTTTCTTGCCATCTTTCTCTCCATGCATTCTTCTGGCAGAGGTTGGCAGTTTACCTACTGCAAAGTGCTGGTTCTGTCTTTCAGACAGCAGCTTAACCCACATCTCTGGAAGTGGCTGAAAGGTGTGTTCAGAAGGGAACACAGAATGACAGACTAGTTTGGTTTGGAAGGGACCTTTAAAGTTCATCCAGTCCAATCTCCCTCGCAATTAGCAGGGACATCTTCAACTAGATCAGGCTGCTCAGAGCTCCGCCCAACCTGATCTTGAATGTTACCTCTCTGGCAACCTGTGCCGCTGTTTCACCACCCTCCATGTAAAAATCCTTTTCTGTATACTTAGTTGTCTAGTTTAAAATCATTATTCTTTGTCCTGTCACAATGGGGCCGAGCTGAAAAGTCTATCTTATAGGCCCCCTTAAGTACTAAAAGGCTGTAATAAGGTCTCTTGGAAGCCTTCTCTTCTCCAAGCTGAACAACTCCAAAGCTCCCAGCCCTTCCTCACAGGAGAGGTGTTTCATCTCTCTGCTCATCTTCATGGTCCTCCTCTGAACCTGCTCCAAGAGGTCCAAGTCTTTTCTGTACTAAGGATGACTTTCACTATCTCAGCCAGTACTGATGCAAATGGTTTCTACTCTCCAAGCACCTTCAGGACTGTATCTGTGGAGCACTGCACCCCTGATGCCATGGGAGGACAAGGTATAATGACCTCATCCAGACATTTCCCATCAGGAGGAGGGAGGGATATGAAGGTGGATGCAGAGGTGCCACCAAGAGTCACTGCTTATTCTTGCCTAAAACTCCTTCTCTCCTTCCCTGCTAGGCCAAGCAAAGTACCAGCTTGTCTGTACAAGGACACATTGCCAAGTACACACACACAGGATTCACCCTGCAGAAATCACACAGATGAATACAAAGGAATGTACCTGCTCCATAGGTACATTTCAATACAGGTCAGAGAGTGCTTAAATGGGATCAGATTTATACTCTCTCATCCTTTCTGATACTTTTTGTTATCAGTTATGTCCATCTGCCACATCCAACCTAGTGCATTGGATCTCTGCAGCATTATCTGGTCTTGCAGCTTCGAAAAAGTATAAAAACATAAAACTGCACAATTGTAAAATGTCACTGGTTATCCCAAGAAGCACGAGGTACTTGGGAACATAAGCAAGCTATAATGCCTTTATCTTTTGGTATTTTTATTGTCTATTCCTTCAGGAAAAAAATCAATAAAAATTAATCATAAAAAGAGAGTAAAGTATCATGAAAAGATCTGTACAAGCACCTTGTGTGTAGAGGGAACCTCTCCTTAAGCTCTTGGCAAGAACTTTCTTGGGCACCAGACAAATCACCTGCATCTTCCAAAAGGGCATGAGGAGCTTTATCCACCTAATAACAGCTTTTAACAACTTGCAAGCACTTTCCACCTTCTCTGCCTGAACATGCAGCTCACCCCTCACCATAACCAAGGCTCACGACCTGTTGTCTTACAGAAGCAGGTCAGGAGAAAGGGGACGAGATGAGGTCTCAGAATGAGCCAGCACTGGAAGACATGCTCCTGGCCATTGGTGTGGGAAGTCGGAGAAATATCCTATAGCCAGGGGAGAGCACAGACACGCCAAAACATAAGCAAAGGGATGTCCTGAGGGTGGCAACAAGCTCTCCACCCTTCCAGGCACCCTTCCCATGCTCTGCTGTTTTCTTCAAGAAGGAAGAGGGATGGAAGAGGTACTCCAGACCCAAGGAGTAATGTCAAGCAACCCCAGTAACCCTTCCACACAGAGTCGACACCAAGCAGTTCTACTGCTTAGCAAAGGCAGCAAGCAGAAGGGAGAGGAGAAATCAGCAGCACAGCAGACAGGCTCCCATGTAATGTCATCACCACTGCTTTTCCTGGAGAGTTTATCTAGAAAACCATCGTATTTCTACTCCAAGACAGTTTGCTGATTACCTAAGCACTTGTCTCTGGTGTACAATCTGATAATCAGCCCTGGTCTTTCTTTGTACACAAAGAGGCCAATAAATCTCACCCTTTGTAAGCAGAGGTGCCTAGACAAAGCCCTTTACTGGCATTTAGCAAAATGAGTATTTTTCAGAAAACACAAACCAGCAGAAATTCAATAACAACTGCTGGAGCAGTTCAGGCAGCAGGTCTGCAAGAGCACATCCTGGCTGTGTCCCTGGGGTCTCAAGCAAACCTACACCAGTGGCACAGGGACGATCCCTGCACCTACCTAGCAGCACCCCACTGTTTAGTAAGGTTCACCTGTGGCTCTCAGGGCAGGGTCTCAAACTCAGCCCCAGACACAGGCCCCAGTAACAAGCCCAGTTACACCTCCAGCATGATCCCACTCTTGGACCTCTTGGCAGCCCCTGCAACAGGCCAGGGGACTGTCAAGCCAGGAGAGACAGGGGGCCATGTAGCAAGGGCACTAAGTAGCAAGGGGTACAGTGTGGGGGTAACCAGGAGCCAGTGACGTCAAGGCTAGGATTAAAATCAGCTTCCTAACCCATGCTCTTAATAACAGAGGACTTGCTAAACCTGGTAAGTGGGACGTTTTTGTACCACTGATACACACAGGTGGGGCTTCTGCAATCATTTTGCCTGCTGGCCTCAGTACTGCCCATTTCCATCCAACTCTGGACACGATGCCAGACTGAGGTTCACAGCAGAGTCTGCAGCAGAACGCTGACCTGGGACACCCGTGCCCATCCTGGACTCCTGCAAAAGCACAGCCATCACACACCCACACACCCACACCCACACCCCCACACACCACACACACACACAGAGCTTTGCTTGCTTCAAGGCTCCACACAGGAGAGACAAACACCTGCTACAGACTCCTGAGAGCAAGAGAAGACCAACAAACCATCAGTACAGTACATCCTGCAGTACAGGAGCATTAGATGGGCTGACTGTTGGTCACCAGGTCATCATCCAGAGAACCTCTGAATGTCCCCAGGCTGCAGCACGCTGGAGGTTCTGTTCAGCTCACCAAGCTGAACCACCAGCACACACCAAGCAAGACATGCACTCTCGTGGCAAGAACAGAGCTGCAGTCTTTAGCAGCAGAAGAAAGGATGCAATTAGAGGGATTTCCAGAAAAAGGAGTTTTGGTGGGACTTAATGAGACAACTTCTCTCCAGAATTTAGGTGACTTGCAAGGCGGACATTTTGGGCTCAGCTCTAGAAGATGACGTTGTCTTTAGCAAAGATCAGGTGCAAGCTGTGAGATTTATCACCTTTGTACAAGCATATGTCCAGCAAGTCTCAGGGGGATAAGGACAGCCAAAGTAGTTGTCCAGCCTTCTACCATTAAGGTTGCAAAACCATTTCCATTATAACCCTCTGTTCTCACACATTTATAGCTTTCTGAAAGCTCCTCTCTGGGGAATAATGTTTTCTGTGCTTAGTCTTTTTTTTTTTTTTTTTAAGTTTAAATAAAATACCTTCAGATGGTTTTAAGTTATAGGAGAATAAAAATAAGTATTTGTTTTTACAATGTGAAAATATGGAAGGGGCTGGTTGGTCCTAGAGGGGACTCCACCTAACACAGAGGAGTCATTTTTCATCAGGTTAGTACAGGTGGGACAAGCCCCCCAAGGGCTTAAGCCTGCAGCCACAGAGGTAGGGGAAAACATACCATGGTGTCGATGATCCTAGACAAGAAAGGGACAGAATGAAGAACTTGAATACACTGATTCCCACAGTCAGTATTTTAGTCATTGAGCTGGCCAAACCTGAACCAGTGGACCGACAGGAAAAAAAACCCAAAGCAAAAGGAACTTAAAAGTTTCTTCTGATGATAATGGCAGGGAGGAAAAACACACTTGGAAAAACAGTTAACTTTTTGGGTTCAATGAAAAAAAACCAAAACAACCCCCAAAACCAACAATAAAACCCAACCCTTGCTCCTCAATTCCTTTGAACCCTCAGGGATCGTATTTACCACCTTCATTCCATATCTGGGAAAAGGTGTCCACGGCTCAAGAGCAGCTGTCCTTGGCAATGAGAGTAAGCAAATAAAGAGAGGCCACTTCTCCAGCAATCATTTCAAGTGGCCCACAATTACAACAACAAAAAGAAAGTCCTAAAAATACAGACATGAATTATCCTACCACTCTGAAGGACTCATCAAATCCCAACATGCAGGCCCACAGGAGTCATTTACTGCCTCTGCACCACACATATGCACAGCACTTTCTTTCCTCAGTCCATGCTCTCTTCAACCTTCCCCACCACAGAGCAGCACAGCCAAATCAGAAGAGCTCACAAAGAGGCTACAGGATTTTGAACATCAGCTAACACGAGTGTGTTTATTTGGTGGTCACCCAGTTAGATGTTTGTTAGTTGTAAATACAATTATCTTAGTTAGCAGATCACAGCTAGAGTTATTTATGAATCCAATCTGAGGTCTTTACATGTTATGGCAATAAGAAAAAATTATTCTCCTTTTCATTAACTCAAGGCTGGCATGACATGCTGCCTTGCAGGTGCACCGTGAAGAGGCAACCCAAGTCCCTGGTGCAATGGAAACCTGCTTCCCAGAGAGACTCTTGGAGCACCAGGGAACCTTTGCACTTTACCTCTGTACAGAAGGGCGTAAGCTGGGGATGCACCACAGGCTGAACATACATGTGAAAGGTGGATTCGATCTCCATTGTCCTGCCATTCAGCTTCAGGATAGGGAATTCGATGATTTCCTGAATAGGGCAAAAAGAAAAAGCAGCTGTTCATTTAAAACGAACAAGAAATTAAGCTGGAAATTATTCCATCTAGCAAGGTGGCCTGATAGTCCCAAACAGAAATAAACTCAACACAAAGCTCTGCAGAAGTGGGAAGGTGGTGCTGCAGCACAGAGCACGTCCAACACCATCAGAACAGATGAGGACGGTGCTGATGCTCCGGCAGCAAGGAGGTCTCAGTGCTCAGCACTGCAGCTGCACACAGCACTGCCTAAGCTGAACCTAAGGAAGGTGGTCTCACAGCACTCACACATGCTACCCAGGGAACATGGAGATGTCCTTGCAATGGGCTTGCAGCTGTTTAGCAAGGACATTGCAGGGGCTGTGCCCTCCCCAAGACCAGTCTCAACCTTTCCAGCCCACTGTCCTTTTGGAGGATACTATCAGAGAGACAACAGGGACTACTGGACTACTGCATGAAGCACCTCCTTCCCCGGAGAGGCTGAGGAGCACTGCCCTCCTCCAACAGACTGAGAAGACGAGCAGAAAGCTCCCCCCAAATCCATCCCTATGGGATACAGCACAGTAGCAAGCCCTGCTTCATTTTCCTCTTTGTAGCCAATTTATGCTGATAGGGAAATAAAAACGTTCCTTCATCAGAAGAATGTTCAATTATTTGAATAATCAGCAATCAAAAATTTACATGGTCCTGTTAATAAAAAGTTTAAACAAATCCAGTTGCGATGGATTTCTCAATTATTAAAAAATATACATGAAATTAAAAAAGCCGCCCACTGAATAAAAGCAATAAAATCCTTTGTGTTCACCCCCCTCCTTCTCCACTCCCTTTCTTCCTTCCAGTTTAATGTAAGAGGAGAAGTGACAATTTGTTTGGTGTCTTTAAAGAATAATTTGTCTATGTTATTTAATAGAGATCCATGGCACCAAGGTTCTGGAGTGCAAATGAGCCCGCTGAGTGATATCCATGCAACAAGCCTCTCAAATCACTTCTGGAGAAAAAGAGAGAGAGGGAGAGAGAATAAAAAAAATATTGCTTTTTAATATTCAAAAACAGTTTGCAAAATTTAATCAAAGCAGAGCAAAAGCTAACATTTTTACCACTTTGACATTTTTATTAGCGCTTTCATAAATTTTTAAAACATGAATGGAATTAGTTTAACAACAAAAAAAACTGCCTGAAAACATCTGGAAGAGACAAATAAGAAATAATAAAAAATGAAAAAAAAAAAATCCAACTCCTGTGAGTAAAATTAGCATGTGAAAAATGCAGGCGCTGCAGAGGAACTAACACACTTTTTTGGACCATGGTTGCAACCCTCATGACCTGCAGGCGGAAATTATTGTGAGGTTACACGTATGAGCTGATGACATCATCACCCCACTAGGCAGTGGGAGGGCAAGAAGCTGGGTGGGTAAATGGAAACAACAGATAATTTAAATAGCCAGGAGAAACACCCCATTTCCATGGTGGACAGAGCCCAGAGAGGCAGCATAGCAGCTCCCCAGCACAGCAGGGGCACAGCCCAGACCGGGGCACGTGGAGAGCACGTGCTGCTGAGATGGAAAGTTAGAAAAAAATGTAAAAATAAAATAAAGTGTTAACAGTGTTGAAGTGCCCAGGTGTAGACACTGAGCAGTGAAGCTGCACAGGAGGCAGGGCTTAAGCATTTCCTCATGGTCAGTTGTGCTACACCCTGTGTGTGCCACGCTGCATGAGGCAGAGCAGATGGCTGGGCACATCCTTCCCCACAGCTGTACCATCCCACTGAGGGTCACCAAGTTTTCCCAGGAAAGAGAGCAAACTTGACCCAGGGGTTGTAAGGGAAGGAGAAGACACATGCCAAACACCTGAGCATCCGCCAGATTGCCTGTTGTGGTGCAGCCAAACTCACCAGCTTCAGCCACCCAGGAGGACCCATGGAAACACAAGAGAGTAAGAAATGCTGGATACAGCTGATCCTCCCTTCAAAAGGACCACCACAGATAGGCTCTGAAAGCAGCAGGTTTCTGTTCAGAAGGAAAACAGACTGCAAAGTTTGAAGTCAATGGAAAGGCCGCCATAACAGAGCCAGGCTTAACCGGAGGATAACACCATCCCATCTTTCAAATTGGTCTGGGGCATCTCACTGCCCCTTAGATCTGCATCCCAGCCAGAGGGTGACCATGGAAGCAGGCAAGCCCATAGCAAGGCAAGATGAACATTCTCCCTTCCGGAGAGGAACACACACCGGCTGGATTTCACAGCAGGGCTGTGTTGCAATGCTGGGATGTGTCCTAAGGGACCAGAAACATCCTCAGGGGCCATCAAGTGGTTGGATTCAAAGAGAGATTGAAAGACAGCCTGCTGCTGATCTGATACACAAAGGCGTTGCTCGCCCTCCAGAACCAAAGGCAAAAAGCACTTCCAGGAGGGTCAGATTAAGACAGACGGAGGAAATAAAATGCTATACTAAAAAAAAATGTGGAAAATTTAACAATATCCAGAATTACTGTAGGTCTGTGAGAAGTGCATGGCCAGGAGTAGGGGTGGAACCCCAGAGGCAACTCGAGCATCTTAGGATAAAGTGCAGCCACTCTCTTGGGCTTATTGGGTCAGTTTTTGAAGCAAGTGGTAAAGAACCTTTCCCAAAAGGCTGTTTATCCGCACACTTCCTATAGTGGAGATTTTTCCAGTCTCTGGCAGTGTTTGCTCCACTGGTATCTAAGGCAACAGATACCAGCCCCATGAAATCAGCCCCACTCCTCACTAACGACGTTAGCCAGTCCTGCAATGAAATTTAACCTGTGACACTGCTGTACTTTTCATTTAAACTTTCATTTGGAGAGAAGCAGTGTTTGGAGACCCTGCAGTTTGTCCTGCTAATAAAGACAAGTGTTGGGACCTTTAAAGGTGCCATTCATCTTTTGCCTTTATTAAATTCAATTTTCTTAAGCCCATGATACATCATGAAATTAAGAGTTGACATTCCTGCAGAAACAAAAATATCTATCAAACATAAACAGAAAGGGGGGAGAAAGGAGGCCTCTATTACCAAGAATTTATGGCTTAAAGTTGATCTGTTTCCACTTTTTTTCTCTCTCTCTTTTTTTTTTTTTACAAGCATATGGTTTGTTTTAGATATCTGAAATGTTATTACAGATCTAGAATTTCATTAGTAATTATTATGAAACGTTGAGCACTTAGACACTCACACACACAACCCCCCAACACACTGTGATGCAGGAAGGCAGCCGGGTGCTCTCTCACGTTTCACAGCAGCCCAGTGAGCTTAACGTGCTCAGCTCCATCTCCACCATTCAAGGACCTTCACTGCTTCTTCCCAGGCAGGAAAGGTGAAGGAAAGCAACATGAGGGAGTTAAGGGCAGAGATTCACTGACACTTCCTTTCTTCTATCAGAGCCTGATCATTCCTAAGTGTTACCTTGAGATCCTCTCATATTTCTATTCCAACACTGAGTAAATGTTCCAACTTTGGCAGTGATTCGTGCCAGCAGCACTTGGGGCTTCTAAGTCTTCCCTCTGCCCCCACTGCCAGCTTTTCCTTATAGCACAACCAGGAGTTATGGATATGCTAAAATAATGCTGAGGGTGTCCAGAGGTTGCAAATAGCTGCAAGCTACCAGAAGAACAAATGTACTCATTTGAATTTTGCGAGCACTGCAATTAGGTATTTTATTTAGCACTGCAAAGTAACTTGAAAGGAAATCCAGGATTCAAACCACCACCAATAAATAAGCGGCTTTTTATTTTCCTTTCATTGTCAGAAAAGTTAAACATGTTTTCTGTTGAGAAATTCTGCACAAGGCTCCCAATTACAGGCATTTGCATTTATATTGTTGGAACACAGAGCTTCTAAAATCAATATTAACACGCTTAAAGAAAAAAACATCGGCACCCTGTCCCTCCCCTCAGCTGTGCCCCCAAACACAGTAACAATAGGAACCTACAGAGCCAGAGGCTTATACAGATCCATTACCAGGTCCGCTCTCGTACAACAATCCTGCATGTACGATTTCAAGGTACTTCAAGCAAATCTGTGTGACAGCTTCCACAGAACTTTTGTCTTTTCTAAAAAACCAAGGGTTTAAAAAAAAAGTTCCAGGTAGAAGCCTCCTGTGCAACCTGGCTGTCCCAAGCCAGTGGGTTGAGCAGCAGCAGGTTAACTGTGGAATGGCTAGGGACTTTCTTCTAAGAGGGATTTGAAAAATTCTTAATGGCATGTGAAAGCACTGCTATAAACCCAGCCTTTCCTTACCCAATTGTCCTACATGAAACTCCCCTCCCTTTAACACCGGAGCAGGGATGTACCAATTCAGCTGTCTTGATCATCTTGCTAATAAAAGAAATGAACAAGCACACGACTACACTTGCTAAACAATTTCCTGTCAGAGAAGAAAGCACCTGAAATTACACTAATTCCCACAGAGGAACCTTTTGCTTATCCTTTTCGGTCTGGGCACCACTAACATCATTATACAGAAAGAATAAAGTGCCCAGCAAGATCTTCCCAGCTCTCAAAATCTTTTAATCCAGAAGCCTATGTACAAAGTGGACAGGGCACGCTTCAGGACACAGAGTTATATATTTGAGGAAGACCGTATGGCCTATTCAGTTCAAAAACTACCAGAGAATAATTTATCCCTTACTCTAACCCCCATGTGAAGAAGTTTAATAAACACAAGAATAAAAGATGCCCATAAAAATCAGAGCTGACTGTTCAAAATGCAATAAAAACAAGCAGAGGCTGTTGAGAGAAAAGGATTTTGTCTGATAAGGAAAAGCATAAAACTTCTTACCAAAAGAACCCTTTACAGTTTCAAAAAAAGGTAAGGGCAGAAGAGTAAGGGACTGTCTGTGAAGGGACAGAGCCTCAGCACCAGCTCATTTTGTTCAGGGATGGGTTTTTTCACCCCTCTCTTTAAAGAAAAAAAAGTCATTTTATGCACAAGGAGCTTATTTCTTAAACAAACACTCGTGTTTTTGATTTACACCACGGGCTGCTCCTAAATAATTTATGGCGGGTTAAATTTATTGCACAGCCCTGGCCGGCTGCAAATTCGAATTGCCAAATAATTAGATTTTAGGGCAATGCTTATAAATTATCCGCCGATTTGTCCGGACTTGTTTGTCAGTTGCTTTGTGCTTCGGGTCATCTTTGGCATTTCGCTGTTTGTGTTTTAATTGCTGATTTACACTTTGACAGATGAGAGTTGATGCCTCCAAGATCGGGGAGAGGGTGTGGGGGGGTTGAAAAGCATAAAGAGTCAGAGCTTTTAAAGCCTTGTGATTTTCTTTCTTTTTTCCAAGGCAATTAAAATCGAAAAGGGACATAGTATGGATAGCACTAGCCTATCAGATCTGCCTCCCCAGTTTCCATCCTCTGCCTTAATTATTATTTTAACTACAGCCATTTCCAAGTGAGCAGCCTTGCACTGGCCCTCAGGGGCAGTTACCAAGATGACCTCATAGGTCTTTTCCCCACTTCTAAATTTTTATTAAACCAACCAAAACAAGTACCATAAAGGCAACACCTCTCCAGTGTGGAACAGCAGGACTCCTGCTGAATATGGGCTGTGCTGGCTTTCCAAAGGATGTCTGCCTGCACACACAGCGCGGAGCCTCTCAGCGCCTCAGTCCTGGCTAAGTTACTCTGTGCACTGATTAAACCTGTCAAAAGGTCTTTAGGGAAGCAGCTAACCTCCAAATTTCTTTTTTCCATCACTACCTAGCTTAAAATACATATATGCACACACCTAACAATTTGATACATTTTAAAACAACTACTATATTGCAGAAAAGTGTGAAGGGAAATACACATCAAAAACAAAACACAAGAGAACTGGCAGGAATATGGGAAGAAAATGAAACACTGGGACAAGATGATGTGAAGAAAAATTCTACTGCCTGATCATTGAATATCCAATGTTTCTTCTTCCTCCTGCTCTCAGGTGAATCTCATTGCCTACCCCCAACACTCAGGCACTGAAGCCCAATGTCAAAGGCTGGATTTCCTCCAATATAAATTCTGAGTTGCATTTTGGGTTCTGCACTGACATCAAACATGGCTCTTATTTCCCAGTGCTTCCTTACAACTCTGAGGGTGAGGGATCATTTCTCTTTCTTTAATAGAAGCTGAAATCCCCATCTAATCACATGCCTCCAGGAGCTTCAGCTTTAAAAGAGACATCTAGTCCATGCACCTGCCTGAGGGCTGCATCATCACCCCCTAAATAATTTCTGACTTTGTCTAGGCTGTTTTTACCGACTCCAATAAGAGAGACTCACACACTCCCCAGGCACTCACTCTATCCTCCTGTTTCATTAGTCTTATCATTGGAAAGTTTTTCCTAATGTCTAATCTGAATTTCCCTTGCCATTGTTTAAATTCCTGACTGCTCTTCCTATCCACAGCAGACACAGGCCAGACCACTGCCTTTCTCATTTTTGCAACAAAGACCTCATCTTACATACACCTCTCATCACTGCAGTAAACACAACCCCAATGCCATCCAGCCTGCACTCACAGTTGCGTTTTGCAGACCCCTGGTCACACTCACTGATTCTCTTCTTCATCCTTTTGAAATAGTATCTTTTTTTTCTTTTAAAGAGTATGGAATCCAAAGTGAAGTACTTCATCAGCTCAAGTCTCTTCTTAGAGGGCCAACAAAAGGAGGATCCACATCTCACTTTTCCCCTAAACTTACCGCTGTGGTCCTTGGGAGTTTTTCATGCCTGCCATTGTACCTGAAATCTTGACAGCAGGCTCACAACCCTTGCCCTGCCATCCTGAACAGAACTTTAAGTAGTCATTTCCTCTCAGGCTGGTTCCAGCCTCTCACCACCATCTCTCCCTGCCAAAACCCACTAAGCTATTTTGATCTTTCCAGCAGGACCCAGACATCAAGAATAAGGCAGAAAATCCCTCCTCTTTTCACACATGGGATGAGAAATATAGACCAACAGACATCAACACTTCAACTTGTTTCTTCAAGCACTATCGACATATATTTAACCACCCAGAACATGTCTACTGACACAGCCAACAACAATTTAAGCTTGACAGTTTGGGGGAAGTTTAGCACTCAATCCAGGTTAAAAACAGCACACACACACACACACATTTCCAAGTATTACCTTTCCACTGCAAGATGGCAAGTACACTATATCCTTTTTCACATCCACTCCTCTCTATGGCAGACAAACAGCCTGTGCAGTCCCTGTTGCAGAATTATCACATCATTTCAAGACCCAACCTCTTCACCTGATATTGAGCAGGACAAATGATCAATGTTCCCAACGACACTAAAACATCTGGGATGGGTAGAAAGGGCACATTAGTGCATGTAAATGAATACCCAGAGTTTTACAGACATCACAACTAGCTGCTGACGACAGCGCATTTCTGCCTGACAGAGAGGAACTAAGTAACGTTACAAAGAGTTATTTTGCCAGCTAACAAATGCACAGACCAACAAAGACAACACAGGGATGGTTGCACAGCAAGCCTGACATAAAGAGGAAAAGCCCACAAGATTTACGCATGTCCTGTGTCCATCTCACTAAAAGAGTTGAGTTGCATTGCTTCTGTATCAGGAAGGTTTTGTTCAAAGCTAAGACAAGACCACTTTAACACAGCAAAGACCATTTCCCAGGAACCACAGCAGCCTGAAGAGCACCATCGCCAAGTAGCACTAGATGGATGCCATGCCATGAAAGAATACTGCCTGTTTTTAAAACATTATGCTGGGAGCGATGCAAAATACTCCCCGTACCTCAGAATCTGCAAAAGAGCACCAGGCACACACCGATCATCGACAACCGCACAGGGCCATGCACACGGCAGGACAGGCACAGCAAATAAACAAACCTGTGACACCCATCCCCTTCAGAAATGCACGATGGGAGCATTTCCAGCAGCACATGTAGCCCTCATCAGTGGCTTTTATGGAGAGGCGAACAAACCTTAAAACACGATCCACAGACTTGCACATTCCTGATATAGCCTGGATCTTTTCTTTTCAGGGTGACTGCCGCTCAACTACTTTCTGCTGTAACAACAAGTCTACTTAACTTTGCAACTTGTCACCTAAATGATGTGTAATGTTTGCACAGCTAAGGATACAGTGTTCAAACAGCACAGGTGGGGAATTGCACGTTGGGATGCATAACTGATGTGGGGTCTCCGCAAACTGCAAGGGAAAGGGCAACATGACTGATTGCTTTAAAGTAGTCATCTCATAGGCCTGTCAATAACCAGCCAAAAGCTGAGCAGGTTAGGTCAGGTTAGGACTGCAGCCATTGGCCACCCAAGTGCCTTGGTATTTTAGACTTGTTGCTATAATAATGCTGGGTTTATATCTTTAAATAAGAAAGTGCTTTGAATCTTTTTTCATACATCAGATGTCTTGCCTGGTGGTCTCATGGTTGTAGTCTCCAGGAGATTTGGGTTCAATAACTGTTCATGTTCTCTAGCTCATCAGGGTTTAAATAAATACAGCTAATTCTGTTGCCTGAAGTCATAACCCACCCTGTCAGATTGATATGGGTCACAGCAAGGTTGTCCCCACTTACTGTGAGAATGAGGGAGGTCTCCAAGGCAAAGTGAGTGCAGGTCTGAGATGCCAGGTGCAGTGTAACCCTCTAGAGCTACAAGGCCTAAAGAAGTTTGTTCAAAAACTCAATGCAAACAGCAAAATCCATCTGAAAGGGCTCTTATATGAACTGTTTCCTGCGACTCTAGGAACTTAAAGCATTCTGATGTAAGAACAATGGGATAATAACAGCCATAACTGGCAAAGAGATGATAAATATATATATTTACTTACTTTCAGTAAAAAGAAAAAAAGACTTTTAAGTCGCTAAGTTCCACGCATTTTTAACAGCATTCCTCTAGAAACAGCATTGTAAGAAGCTGAATTGAGAAGTAGGCAATTAAAACTACACCCAAGCCTAAGATGCATGAACATAGGTAATTGCAGATTAATATTCCACTGTAATACTTACGCTGAGTTAAAGTTGCCATGGGAAACAAGCCTGAATTTCTTTACTTTTCAGCTACTCACGATCATCCTCAATAAAGGTTTTGGCAGGTGATTTCTAGTGCATTGAGCTTAACAGCCACACAAAAACGGTGCACGAAGAAAGCTGCTACGTGGGGATGTCTGGATAGAACAGGCAGGCACAGGCACACACACGTCCTTTATCCGCCTCTGGGTAAGATTGTGACAATGTCTGTTACTGTGTGAGACACCTGCATTCCCATCCTGGCCTTCAGCTGGGATTGTCTTGATGCAGTCTCCACAGAAAACCACACGGAAAGCACACAGATGGTACCTTGCAGCCTGCTTCCCAGATCAGCAATCCCTCCATCGCCTCCTCCCGCAGGAAGTTTGTGATTTCAAGGACATATTCCTTCTACAAAGTAGCTTCAGCTATGGCTCCCAAGGCAGCTTCCCTATCCTCTACCTAGTCACCCTATGCAGAGAGCTTGGCAGGGACTGCACATCTGTTGATATGGCCTAAATTTGGTGGAAATCAACATCCATTCCCATTACAAGGTCAGTCTATAAATCACAGCACCTCCAGAACAGAGACACATGACTCAGTTGTCCCTGCTGCGGGAACAAGATCGCGGATAGAGCAGGACAGGCAGCTGTACAGATCATCACAGCCACTCCAGCTGCACCTGCCCATGACTGTGAGCTGGAATCGCAAGATGGATGTTCAAGGGAAAACACCTGTAATAGTCTTTTCCAGCAGCACTCAAGGAAATACAGACTGAACCCGATATACCCTTCTCCTGCATTTGTACTTAATATTATCTTACAGAAAGACTGGCTCCTATTCGTTAATACACTTCTGCAAACCACAGTATGTACTACGATCATCCAGATTTGTTTGTACACTTAAAAATAAATTAGTAACTGAACATCTGCTTAGCCCCAGTGTCAGTGTTTATGGTTTTATGTTGAAATGGTGAGTGATGTTTTGTATTTATTAGTATATCCAGTTTCATTTGACAGCAATTATAATTAAAAATTCTCCCCAAATAACAATCTAAATGCATGCTAAACAGATTTGAAGTAGCTAGGGTACACTAACAAAAATATCAAGATATTTTTGCATTTAAAAAGCACTGTTTAGGAGGACATAGAAAACATTGTCTGTCAACAATTTATTCTTCTGCTTCTGGTCACAACCTTCTTCAGCAATGAGAAGATCTGAACATTTCATACTTCCCCTTTATAGAGTTTGAAAGAGGCAAATTTCTAGTTCCCAAAGGCTTATCAAATTTGAGTGAATCTGAGACACTGAACACCTGAAAAAAGTTACCTGAGAAAGGCAACTTTATCATTACCAAAGGCTCATTTAGCAGCTTAGTAACTCCTAGATAAAGCTCCTCCTACCAGGTCAGAGGTCTGATGCTCTTTTACACTTCCAGGCAGTAGACATACAGAGCTTGAATTTTATTTGATTTTCATTTAAGTAGCTTTAATAGATTAGAGATTAACATCATATATAGAAGGCTAATTTCAAATTCAGCTTTGAACAGATCTGATTTCTACCTTCAGACTTTTTATATTTAAAAGAAATAATTTCTTTTCATCCACACAGCTGAAGTTGAAGGCAAGATACTTGGCTTGCTGACTGAAAGAGGCACACCTTCTTACTGCATTAATAAAATAAGGTTACAGGCAGCCACAGATGTGTCTGTGGAGCTGCTTAACACAGTCACTGAAAGCACTGACCACCATAAACATTGGTGTCTACAAGGACAAAGGGACAAAAGAGCAAGGCTCCCACTTATTAATGCATCTTCTCATGAGGCTAAAGCTCCATACGTACCCAGCTCTACGGGCTGACAGTGTATAAAAGCAGAAGGTACTTATAAACTCTTAACAGACAGTAAAAGAAAAAACTCAGAGCTGAAAAATGAAACACACCACCACGGTTCAGGGTCCACCGACCTCCGCAGAATGACAGCTCCCAACTGACCCCACTGGGCTTCAGATCACATTCCAAAGGCACAAGGTAAGCTTTAAAGAGATGCAAGAGGCCAGCCATAAACATCTCTTACTGCCCACCCCTAATGACCTTTGGCTGGCTAAAACACTACATGACACAGACTGTGCAGTTAAACCGCCCCACACCTTCTTTTCTCTCTGGGATGGTCCCATTATTCATGAATACATCCAGAAAACCAATAAAGCTAAACAGTTTCTATGTGTATATAAACAAGCACTTTGATGGAGGGGCGTATCTGCTAAAAGCCCTCAGAAGTCAGGGCTGCAAGGATGCTCCTGTTCCTTTGTGGGTGTAGGACAGGGAACACGAAGGACCCCAAGGAGCGAGTGGTAAAGCACAGGCTAGCAGCCACAAGGCACTCAGCCAGCAGTCCCAGCCACTGGAGCCACAATGCAGATGGCTTCCCAGGGGAATACCACTGTCCTTGACCCTCCTTGATCCCCATTACAGAGGCCATACCATGAGACCTCAGAGGGAGATTGGGCAATGTGAAAGGGGATGGAAATGAAGGGGTCTTCAGGGCTCACGAATGAGCATGAAGGACTTCCCCAGGGATAAAGCCAGCAAGGCTGCCAGTTACAGAGGAGCATGAGTAAATACAACGGGAGGGGGAGCAGATGTGGCAGTCACACATATTAGTGTACATAAAAAGATAGCTCTTTCAATATTTTCTTGTAAGAAGCCAGAATATTTTGAAGAGCAGTTAGTGAGAAATGTGAAATGTGCTGTATGGTGGCAAGTGAATTCTTTCAAGACTTTTAGGCTGAACTGGCTAAATTTACAGCTATGCCTATCCACTTAAAAGTAATGTGGATCACAGCTTAGCTTAGCTCTGTATATGCAGCCTTCTCATCAAATCCCAATGCATTTGAATTTCATTGTATCTAGACTTCTATTTTGCAGGTATTAAAGTAAAAG
The DNA here is from genome assembly GCA_013397775.1 of Eulacestoma nigropectus. Lineage (NCBI taxonomy): Eukaryota > Metazoa > Chordata > Aves > Passeriformes > Eulacestoma > Eulacestoma nigropectus. The sequence goes on along the minus strand of VZTE01005518.1, from coordinate 5,155,967 downwards.
CAGAAAAATTATCAGAATCACAGTGAAGCACCTGACCATTTCTAGCTCCCAAGTCTGACCTCAGACCAAACCTCCAAAACCTGTCTGTCAATCCTGCAGTGAACGACCCTGTCACTAAAACTTTGCAGAAAACATCGCTGAAATGCATGGCACGATTTGCTAACCATGACATACAGCTTAGCAGTGAAGACGACAAAAGCCATGCTGGTCAGCAAAGAGGTAAGAGGTAAGTAAGGGCATCAACTAAAACCTCATTTTATAAAGCTTCCCAATTTTGGCAGGCACCTTCAGCCTTTCCAGCTACATTGAGCCCTATGTAGCAAAAGTAATTTCTTTATTTGTCAAACTAATTTGTTGGTGAGGATGTGAGGGACTGACAGCCTTTTCAACACATTATATGATGCAGACAGGCACTGAACACAGCAGACTGGAAAAACAACACTGAAGAACATCTCCACCTTAAAGGTGCTATCTCACCAACAAAATATATAGCAGATCTGCATTGGCCCAGACCATTACTTTCCCTGGCAAGGACTTGGGGACAAAGCTCCTTAAAACAGTAGTAATCATATTCCACTCATGCTCCTTTTTACTGCCAGCTGTAAACTAGCTCCACATGCATCATGGTTTTGCATCAAAATGTGCACAGACCAAACCCATATCCAAAGGGACAAGGTAGATCCAATTTACAGCTTTGACAGATCTGTGCACCCGAGGCGGAGCATGCAGGAAATAGCCTGACATCTCACTTGGAGAGCGGTTAAGAGCCTGCTAGCAGAACTGGATGCAGAGCCACAGCAGCCTCCCACAAAGAGCCAGCAAAAAAACAGGGAATTTGCTATCCCTTTTTCAAGAAACACAAAGGGCAGGCAGCACCCACCAAGGCACTAATGGGGAAGACAAGAGTCAAGTTTGATCCTAACTTTCAGCAACTCTGTGTTAGGACAAGCATGGCACTGGGAAATGAACACACTCCATTGAGTCACTTCAGTAATCAGACACCACACTGAAAGCTGCTTAAGCCTTTCATATAGTTGAAGCACAGCAAAAGGAAGTTGTTGCGAATGCAGGTATTACCAGCAACACATGCAGACCAATTGCTTGGCAGAGGAGGGTGAGTTCACTTTAGACTCAGAAGTTCTGTTTGTTCGCTACCAACCTAATATCAGGATTTTTTTCTTTTTAGAACAGTTTTCCAACTGAAAACTTAGGCCCATCCTGCTGACAACTGAGAATATTTTTACTAATCTGCTCTACACTACTATAGGAGAACTGTTTGCAGAAAAGCTCTGTACTTCATCTGGATCTCTGTATGTCTTCAGTGGTAGAGCACTGGAAGATCTCTCTGAAGCTGAACTCCTCCTGTCTTAATACACTCCAGAGTTAGAATGCAGACAAGATATTTGATCTTGCTGAAATGATCTAAAAACTGTTTTTCTTCTCTACTTAGAAATACCATTATGTTGCACATATTCCCATCATTCAAAACATTCTTTTCCTAGAGTTGTTCACTACCAATAGCCTTTTTCCTTGCAGAATCAAACATGGCTGCCATCTATCAATGCAAGTTTCCAGCCAAAAACTTTCAGATCCTTCCCAGTTCAGACAAATGACAAGTACACGTGACTTAAAGATGTTTTCAATAACACATGAATTGTCACTTCCTTGATGGAAATCAGACTCCTTCATTCATTCCCACCAATTCCTGGCATTGCTCCTGAGACAGCAGGTGACTGGCAAGAGCCCTGGAGAACCAGCAGCAGAAAGTAGGTGGAACAAACCAGAAAAATATTAGTGAGCCAGCACTGTGCTTTCTCCTTTTACCTCTCAGAAGAGCAGCAGCAACTTGCAAGGCGATAATTAACAGGATTAACTATTTACCTGAGGATGAATCTGCGGTTTATCACATGTAGCCTCAAAATCCAGCACTAAGAAGTAGTGATATCTCTGTGGAGGGAAGGATGACATTGCTGCCATGGAAGCTCCAAAGCCGTGGGACGCCAGTTTCCTGCTTACGATGGAGCTGAACCCTTTGAGAACACCAGCTGGGAGGAGGAGGGACACAGCTTGTCTTGCCCTTGAAAGTAAGTTTTGGGGAAACTTTGCTGCTCCAGTATGGAGAAGTGCTATCATTGAACATCCAGAGGCATCTGAAACTGAAGAGAGACTCATGTTACTCATCCACACATAGATCTCATCCCTACTGGTATCTGTTCACTGTCCTCCTCTGACAGGGATTCCCTTTGTGCTTCCCAGTGGAGGTTCCAGCATCACAAACCTGAAATAACACAGTAACCTGCTCTAAGCACAACAGATGACATTTGGACTGAGCTTAAGGTGTCCAGAATCACAGGCAACTGAAAATTAACCTCTGCAAATGACTCTAAATTAAGAACTATGAGATACACAACAGTCATGGCTCCAGGCACCAGATCACACCCCATTACAGCATTGCTGAACCTCATTACAGCAGAACACAGCATAAACCAACTAAAACACAGAATATCCAATCTAAGCCCTGCTGAAATTTCTGAGGCCTTTCATCTTTTCATATACAATGCAGTTTCTGATACATGGTAAAAATTAAACACAGCAATACACATACCAACACTACAACTTACCCAAACAGCTTGGCCCTGAAACACCTGCCAGTTGCACCAAAACACTGCACTTCCATTACAGATGCAGGTGGCTGGAAGGCTCCTCTCCAGGAAAGTTCTCATTTGCTCTGTATACAAGGTTTCTCAGAGATATTATTTTAGTGCTACACTCCATTTCTTACTTCAGGTATTTCTCAGAGGAGGGTATCAGTTCAACTAACCACACCTAGGGACTGCAAGAACTGTAAAATGCAAGCAGGACTCTATAGGTTACAGTCCCCCTTCCAAAGAAATACCTCACTCAGCCATCACCTTTTGATGCTTTTATTTAATAAACACTATTTAATAAATTGCATTATCCATGTGAGACTACCTGGATTTCCCCTCCTGCTATTTTTCTTCCAAAACTTTGCAGGAAAAAGTTTCCAGGATTGTCATTATCCAAGATGGGTCAGCCTCAGGGCTGTTAATAGATCTACAGGGATGAGAGTTCAAGCCCAGCTCATGGTGTTACATGGGTGGGTACAGGGACTGATAGCAAAACAAGCAAATTGCACCAATTCAGTCCTCGTGAAAAAGGATAGGAGTACCCCCTCTAACTGTGTATGCATATATATACACACACATCTTCCTACATAGATATTTAAATCTATTCCCACAGCTGGTCCCACTGCTCATGGAAGAACTCCACCACATGACATGCCACCCGCCTGCCTTTTTATGAGCACAGACTCCCCACACCTGTGCTGGCTTTTTGCTCTGCCATGAAGGGATGGAAGCACCCGCCATGAGACATGGAGACAAAACAGCCATGGCAAAACAGGGACTCGCTGCTCATGAACAAAGTCACTGTTTGCACAAAAGACAGCATTTGCTCTCTCCCATTCGTTAGTCCGTCAGGTAAATAATGCACGTGCCAAAATACACACTTAATGAGGTAAATAATATGCCTTGAATAATGGCTAAATCTGTATTTACCTGCGAGACCAGAGAAACTCGGAAGGACCAGATTAGGAGATAATTGCAGCTAAGCAGGTTGTGTGCTTCGAGTAAACATGCATTTGGTAACCTTCTCTTTCCAAGGTTTTGAGCAAAAGGCAAAAATCAAAGGAGTTGAGATGTTTAAGACCGAGCCAGTGCCCATGCTGCCAATTCCATGGCATACATGCATCCCTCCTGCCTTAAGGCTTTCATGTTTTGAAGCTGTTTGCTTTATTAAAGCAGTGTGCCAGGCAGCAAGTACCTCAAAAACTGAAAAACACAAGTTGCAAAACTAAAAAAGAAGAGCTCAAAATGGCATTTATTTTGAAGGGGCTCAGTTCTACCTCTTGCCTTTCCATCTACAGCTTTGGCTGTCATTCATAAATGCATTACAGCCAAATAGGTCTTTGCTGTATTTACTTCTAACATGTGCCAGATAAGAGATATTTAAGGTATAAGTGCTTTAAATCTTCAAGCTATTATGAATCTAAAGGCCCATCACAACAAATATAATCTCTCAGAATAAAGCAGTTTGTAAGTTAGTTGCAGGAAAACCTGGTCCTCAGCCTACTGCACAAAGTAAAATACACAGTTGGAGTGGGGGAGGTAGGCAGGCTTCAACCCCTGTATCAAACACAGGCAACAAAACATGTATTATCCACCCACCCACAGCAAGATCTCTTCTCTGATGTATCTTAACTGGCAAGACCAGGGTATCTGACACGGACCACATGAATTTTCAGCCTGGGTTGCACTACACACTGCTGCGGAGGCTCCCGAGCCACTGAGTCCATGGCAAAGGTAAACCAGCCACCTTGGCAGGGTTCAGGCATGTCCCCACAAGGACATGGCAGCATCATGCCAGACCCTGGCACAGCAGGTCAGTGTCACACAAGTACCGTGTGACATCAGTGGAGGGAAATAACAGCCGACATCCAGTGCCAGTTTACACTAACAACTTCTGCAGCAGTCCATGTCTAGCAACAGAATCAGGCTCCCCATCCTAAAAGCAGCCTCCCTCCCCACTCTCCCATGTAGCAGAGGGAGCAGTTCTCCGAACAAAGGTGCATGAGTGGGGTATTGCATGTGGATTTCCCTACACAGGCAGCATACAAATAAGGGCAACCCCAATGCAAGCTCTGCACCTTCAGCCAAATGAAGTTTTAACGGTATGTTTACCCAGCCACTGCTCTGAGTGCCCTGGGAAGACCTCACATCATCTTCTTTGGCAAGGTCAGAGTGCCTCAGAGCACAAGATAGCTGGTGAGCAAACACACTTTATTAGAAGTCATGTAAAGCATTTATAATGGCTATGACAATGCAAAGCACTAGTAATTATCCTGTATTTTTTTCCAACAGACAACGATGTAAGCAATGCAGCTTCAAAAATTAAAAACCCAGCTCTAGCCATATAAATCCACATGTTCAGTGATTCCATTTCCAAACCTACATAAAACACCACATATATATTTCTTATACACACAGGATCAGATTATAATCTCAGACAGTGCAAGCTGTCACATCTGGCAGTCAACCCTACTAGGTTAATATTTCATATCACACAGCTCAAATTCCTCACACAGATACGTATGAAATGTAATGGGACCATGAACTGAGGTTGGACCTCAGGAATTATTTTGACAGATTGTACACAGACCTAGGAAAATGTGACAGCACTTTACATTTGCTACATGCAGTAAGATGGGAAATGGCTGTATGTGGTGGGTTTCAGCTGGAAAATAAAGTTTGTGTTCTGCGCTGTATAATAGCACGTGTCCCATGTGACAGTACTGGCTAAAATCAGCATCTATATTTTAAAAATAAACTAAAAAAAGAAAAAAAATTCTCTGGCCATCAGCTGTAGGTACCAAGACAAGTTCAGGCTGACCACAGCTCTTGCTTCTTTAGCAGTCCAAGCACATGGTACTAAAGCACAACAGTTTGATCACCAGTAGGTAAGGACAGCCAAGAGAAAGGCAAGTGCCAGCTGTAGCCACCAGCTTTGCCAGGGGCCCCACTGAGTGTGAAGCGGAGAATCTGCACTGGCGGCTGTTGCACGCCAGGCTTCCTACTGGGAAAGTTGCTTAGGGACAACCAAAGCGGCAAGGAACAAGACAGGGAACTCCTGCCACGTGAAGAATGCTGGTGACAAGAGCCAGCAGGGCAGTGCAAATGCTGTCCCCTCCCTGCAGGGCAGCCCCAAAACCAGAGAGAGATGTGCACCACACAGTCTCCAGAGGATTCAAATTCATCAATGGCAAGACAATTAGCCTACGAACTTGAGCTTAACGGTTCCTGGCACACAACATAAATATGAAGTTTTTACAACTACATCTAATTAAAATGACAGTTTGCCTTTAAGCCCAAAATATTCCCCTTCACTGTCCAGTTTGATAAGCTGAGTAGGGAAGGGGCAGGAAGACAACACCTGATGTCACGTTGGAGGGGTGACGCAAGAAATTACATTTTATGAGAGCCTTCTCTTACATGTTAAATAACTTTCTTACAGCAAGACAGCCCTCCTCTTTATTACAAAATAAACAAACAAACAAACAAGAAAACCCCCCCACTAATCTACACTACAAGACAAACTGAAATTTAAAAATAAAAGCAAGCAAGCTCTGGGAGTAAAATGCTTCAGTTTATTATTTGTGCAAAGCCTGGGTAGGGCCAGCTGTGACTCCTGCCCTCCAACAGACAACTGAACTCAAGGCTAGAGCAACCACAACCAATCAAAAATGTAAGTCAGGTTTGTCTATTTTATTAAATTACGGAGGAAGAAAGTTAGGGTAATAGAGATGCTTTCTGTAGAACAAAATTGCATATATTTAGCAACACCTGGAACACAGTATAACAAAAAAAGCAGGACTTCAATTTTGGTAGCTGTTCAAATGCATACTCAGAGGTCAAATGTGAACCCATATTTCACTTGTGTGAAGATATAACTGAAGAACAATAGAGATAACTCAGGGGGTTTTTTTAATCAACCTTAACCTAAACCCAAATATTTCATTAGATGAACTACAGCCCAAAAATGACAGCACCTGGCTAGCCTGCGAGGCAGGAAACGAGACTATGAACAAGACCAGCTTATTCATTCTCACCACTCAAACTTCCAAAAAAGAAAAAAACCAACATAAAGTAAAACAAATAACAAAAGACATGGCTTTTAGAACTGTTTAATAAAGTAACACAATTTTAGACAGGTAATTGCTTCTTTAATTTGTTAACCTCACAGCATCGTCACTTGAACATGAGAACAGTACTCTTCACAGCTGCACTCCCTTCACGTTTGGCTGGGTTTGTCTCCGGCACTGCTAGACAACCACGCCTGTGTTTTGGAAAATTTGTAATGTCATGGCATGTCTGTATGCTGCCCCATCATTACTCAGCTCAGATACAACCTGGCATCCATAATTTTGTTTTTACAGCACTCCAAAATCACACCCAGGCTCTTCCCACTGCAGATGAGGAGGTCCCTGTTCTCAAGAACTTACAGTCTAAAATTAGAAGCAATACAAGTGAGGGGAACAACAGAAAAGAATGAGGGTTACAGGAGGAAAGTTGGGCAACTGCTCATCTGGGAGAAACATGCATCTTGGTAGGTCAACTGAAAAATATAATTCACCCTATACAGGCACTGGTTTCCCTCTGTATGATCATTATGGAAGGGCTAAGTGAACATGGAAAAGGCTGACTAAAGGATGGAGGGCACTCTTGGGTTAAGGAAGGTCTCTCCCATTTCTTGAGCTCATTCTTGCCGCTGGGTTCCTTGGCTGATTTGTCAAAGGCACGACCAGACATGTCAGAGCACCAGAATCTCTTCCATTGTGACATCACAGACGCGATGGCTTGTGAGATCACAATGTGCGAGGCCGAAGGCGCTGATTACTTAGGGAAGCACTTGCTGGAGCTATGGCACCCTACAAGGCTGGGAAACAAACACATCTCAGTTCACTTGACAACACAGTGAAACCCACACGAGACTCCACACCAGCAGGACATGAACTTGTCTGAACAGACCACCCAGAAGCAATCCCAAAGATGCACAGTACAATTCCACTCCAATTTTATTAGGCCACCTCTGCTAGGCAACCCACTTTCGTCAGCTCCTTGACTGGTCTCCTAAGACAGGCTTTGCTGTGTATTTTTAAACCTTCTCCAAGAGTAACTGCAGATGAGCAAACGGGTCTAAGCTGGAGTCTGAAGAAGTTCCACACAGCAAAGGACTGGTCACTTAGAAGAAACGTAGAGAAAGGAAAGAACAAAAATTAAAACAAAGAAGCAATAACAGGGACACATACAGCAAAAGCTGAAGAGAAAGAACAGACTTGCTATTAAAGAAAAGAACAGTTGCACAGGATCAGACCAAAAATCCTCTATTCCAGCCTCCTGCCTCTGCCTGGGAGCCGTTGGAAAACGCACCAGTGTGAAACTACACAAAATGAGGTTAACCAAGCCAATAATCCTGGGAGGCCAAAAGGAGGCAGGCCTGTCCTTCCTTCTCAGTCTTACTCTCTTGATGATTACGTTACACCAGTTCCTGAGCTTGTCTGGCTCTTCTGTGAGCCGATTCAACCACAGGAACCTATAAAAGGACTAACACAGCCAGAATAAAACACAATTAAAACAAGATCGTTTCTGGCTGGTTTAGTGAGACGCATTAGCTCAGGGCCAGGCTAGATGAATAGGAAAGCTCAAAGAAGAGGATGGGCCCACACTGGCAGAAGCAGGAGTGACATAAGCCACTGGAAGCTGTTGGTCAGCTCAGCCTCTCACCAAACCACGTGCTAAGACCAGGATAGACACCTGGGATGATGTGGCACTTTGCAGAGAATGGAGAAGTCATCTTGGCTCTAGCAGCGTAGACACGTTAAACTTGAATTCACAAAGCCCATCAGATCATCCTGTCTCAACCTCATGTAATGCTGGCCCTAAAGTTTCCATTTCCTTAGTCGAGCCCAAAGGCTTGAACATCTTTCAGAAAAGTTTCTGGCCTTGAATTGCAGCATGAAGAACGGAGGTTCCCCAGTACCTTCAGAACAGCTCGTTCCAATGGTCAATCAATTCGCTGTCAAAAAATAACATGTCTTAGTTTTCATTCAAACTTTCCCAACCCTGGTCTTTGAGACAAGTTCTGAAATTTATGGCACTTCAGTGCTCTCAATCCTCAGCACAGCTCCCAGTGCCAGGAGCTAGACATTTGTAGCTACTACGCATCTAGTCAGTAAAAGCTACTATTGCATATTGGCCTAATTTAGTGGAAAGGAGACATAGTAGGCCACCCTTTGTTTAATGGAATCTGGCATGCATCATTACTTCATTTTCATACACATGAATGCCACAGTTCTTCAAACCACTTATACAGCTGCACACCTTCGTTATCTGAAAAACGAAGGTTAACACCTGAGAGTGCCAAATGAATCTCTGCCTGGATTTGGGGAGACAAGACTCGCATTGCTCAATACACTGGTAACTTTTGATCTCCACAAATGAACTCCAAAAGTGTTAAAAGAAAGCCAGAACTCTGGCAAAGCTCTGTCCTGGTACACTGGCAAAGGCTCCAAGCAGGGTAGCAGCTACTATGGGGCATGGCTTCCACACAACCCAGTCCCAGCCCAGAAAATCCACCAGGGAAGAGGTTAACCCCAATATTCAACCACAGAAAAATAAAAAAAAAATATTGTAACAAACACAGCTGAAATTAAAAAAAAAAAAAAATTGTTTGGAAGCAAAGTATCTTTACCTGCACAACATATCTAGAGAGAACATAACTTTTCAGCTGGCCTCCGGCCAGCTGAGATTACTTCTCTTAGGGAAGGGAAATGGTCCAAATGGTCCCTCGCACAGCCAGCACTTCTGCTCTAGGTTATGCTTTGACAGCCACAACTTGTCCAGTTTTTCCCTCATTCCCCTGCTTGCCATGGCACCATACTGGTTGGTATGTTAGCTCATCACTACTAGAGTGAAACACCAGGAATCTCAGCAGGACCATTTCTAGCAAAAAAACCTGTTTCAGCTCCAAGGACAGACTTGGGACAAAAGCACAGTTGCTTACAGCCTTCCATGCTCTCCTGTAAGCCCAGGCACAGTGGGCAGTCCTGCACCACTTACCTGCATGTCACCATACCTGCACTCTGTAGCCTTGGGGCCCTTCACTGCAGGTGGCCACAGGACTGATACAGAGACAGGGTGAAGTGCAAATACTCCACACATTAAAGTATCTTCCAGAACTCTATTTCCAAATTTTAAGGGGGTAAAAAAAAAAAAATCAAATAAAGGCCTACCAAAGTTAACAGAATCAAAATAAGATAAGCACCAAACCAGCTACAATCAGGCCTTCTAAAGAAAGCAAACTGAAGTATCTCTCAAGTGCAGAACAGAAACTTTAGGTCCTATCAGTGCATATTCAATCCATAGTCTTCTTTATTTAGCATCAAGCACACAGGCATTTTTAAAAATTCTTTAATCACTTTCTTCTTCTGGATTTTGGTAACACTCAAATCTGTCTAGACACACTAAGTTCAAAAAAAAAAAAAAAAAACCCAACCCCAACACACTATTCATGTAGAGCAACCCAAAGTTTAAAATGAACAAGATACGTAAAAGGGCTACAGGGCCACTCTTTGAAATAAAACAAGCATTTAGTCCACACTAAAATTAACATGAAAATTCAGTGCTTCAAAATGGAAGCAAAAATATCTGAAATAAAAGCAGCATCTGAGACCAAATTTCCCAAGCCTACACAGTGAGGACTAGCCACCTGGACTTCTAACATTCTACTGAATTTCAGAATAATTCATTCTTGGATAAAAGTTCAAATGCCAACTTTAATATCAAGTGATATGAGATACTACAATGTTGCAAAAAGACACTACAGGACAAAATAAATTCAAGTTACCAGTAGAAAGAAATCAAGTAAAATTCTCAAACAGCTGTCAACAGCATCTGATGGGACAAGTGCTTTGGAGATGTACTTTCCTGGAGCCCTGCGTACCTCATCCTTCCCGAGGCACAGTGCAAGCATTAACATATTAGAAAACTTGCTGGTGCCTTGCATCACAGCTGAAAGAATATTAAGAGTTCAGACTAAACAGCAGCTGTCAATCCACCATCTCTGGAACCAAAAGCTCAATAAAGAAACTAGATAAGTAAAGAAGTAGCAAAACAAATGTCACACTTATTAGCAAACAGGCCAGCAATGACCACGTAAATCCACCAGACACGGGACTTGTAAAAGACAGAACATAAGCAGTAAATGACAACACCTCTTCATACATCTCAGTTTGGAAGAAACACCTGTAACAGCATAGCAGCAAGAAAACAAAAGGAGAAGAAATTCCTACTTCCACTCAGAAAACAAGTAAACAGACTGTACTCCTAAGCTTTCTCAAGTTTACTTCACTCTCAAGATCCGAGACAGGTGATCTGTTCAATCTCACAGGGTAAAAAAAAATAGGGGAAAAAAAAAAAAATCCAACCTCCTACTCCCTCATTACCTCCACCTATGAACCTCCACATCCCAAAACAAAAAATCGTTGCTGCTGCTGCCTCCAGCTCAGCCCGTGCCCATCCCCTGGGCAGACGGGCTGTTTTCCCTTCCCCAAGCCCTGAAGGCAACTGATCCCGCTCCAGCTGGGATCTGGGGGTCTGCTGCCACCGCCACCCTCAAGACCTCCCGTCACGGCCGCGCCGGGGAGCGGAGGGCCCGGCAACCCGGGCGTCGAGCGGTCGAGGCGCCGCCACTCCGCGTCCTCCCCT
>VZTE01005518.1:5124628-5144279 GCA_013397775.1 Eulacestoma nigropectus | reverse complement strand
CGGGGCTTCCGACCCGCCGCGCCTCCTCGCGCAGGCGCGTGCCGCGCGCCGCGCCGCGGGGCACGCTGGGGATTGTAGTTCCAGCTGGCCGGCCCCGCCGCGTGGCTGCGCCTCGACGCCGCGCCGGCCCCGCCGGGCCCCCGGGCGGCGATCCCCGTTCCCCCATGCCCGGCGGAATCTCATCCTCTCCCCACCGACCCTCCTCCTCGTCTGCCCCGGAGCTACCACTTACCCACCTTGCGTCCTCAAGGGCCATCCCACCGTGTCCCCAGGACACCTCCTCCGACCCCTGACGCCTCCATCCTTCTGTGCTCACTCATCTCTCTTATCCTAAACCCGTGTCTGGACCGTGCCTGGTCTTTGCTAGACACCCCTGAGCTGTGGCACCTCCTCCCCACTCGCAGGGCTGGCACCCTGAGTCAGGACATGTCAAATCTCAGTGGCTGTCACACGCTGCAAGGGTTCTGAGCCCCCATCCCTGCCAGCGAGGCAGGGAACAGTAGTTACTACCAGACAGCATGGCAAGGAATACTGGAACAGGCTGCCCAGGGAGGTCGTGGATTCTCCGTCTCTGGAGAGATTCAAAACCCACCTGGAAGCATTCCTCTGTCACCTGCTCTGGTGACTCTGCCTTGGCCAGGGGATTGGACTGGATGATCTCCAGAGACCCCTTCCAACCCTAACAATCCTGTGATTCTCTGAACTTACCTGCAATGATATCTAATCTTTAGCCTACTGACACAGCCACAACTCTTGGAATCTCAGCTGCAGTGACAAGTGTTCTAGCTGGGGCCATTCCCTGCATTGCTTCCTTCCTTGCTCCTCACATTAACTCACACCTTCACACTTCAGCTCCTTTGCACACCCCTGATACTCCTCATATGTGTAATGAGCAAACTCAGAGCACTGACTCATGCAAATAGGACTGTGAGGGATTCTAGAGGCCACCTCACCCATCCTTTGCCTGCAGGTAGGAGCAGTCCTACCTGTCATCTTGCTGTCCTCTTTAAATCATCCCTTAAGCCTTTCTCTGGCTCCATGTCTTAAAATATTGGACAAAGATAAGCAGCAGAGTGCAGAGATCACTGACTTATGGTCCATGCAACGTGGGCTGGCTGCCTGACTGAATCTGCCTGGTTCTCCTACCTTTAGTCGAGTTGCTGGCTCTTCAGGCTGGATTTATCTTTTCCTCTGTTTGTATGCGGCCTTGAACTTGGGAGGCCTGAACCATGAAAGTAGCATGTCAGAACGATAAAAATACCAACATCAAACCATTTAATAATAGAAAGAGTTCCTTTAAGCCCTCTTAGATTTGGCATCTCTCAGCCTCCCACCCACATAAGCAAGGATAATGTGAAATTTTACTTCTAAGCTTAGCTATATTGCTATGATTTGTCAAGTCTTTGGTGACTGATGTATGGTTTGCCAGGAGCCCAGGAGAGTGAATTGAAGGCCTTTGCACTGTGGTGTTCCTTGAACAATCTGTCCCTGGCCCTCCATTAGCAGGGATGGAAACTGGCTGAAATTATACTGCAACCCCAAAGCTTGAAATTTAGGGCTCACAGCCTGCCTGTGTTTCTAAGAGGATGAAAGAGAAGAGGCCTTTCCTCTGCTGACCTCTGCATCTTGCAGTAAAAAGTAATTCCTTGGTCCAGACAAACAATGAATGGCTCATAGATGTGTGCATATCCTTTTTTCATCACCCAAGCCTTGTGCTGTTCCCCAGGTTTCCCAGGCAGTACGGCAGGCAGATTTCCTCCTGCCCAGTTTTTTGGGGGAAACCTCTTTTCCCAGCTAAGTTATCTGCAGTAACCAGGGGCCACACCTTGGCTTCTGCCAGCCTCCACGACCCTTGTGAGATCCGTACAAGGTGTCCACCAAAGACTGCAGGAGAGCAAAGAGATTCCCTCCAGCAACTGCACTTTCAAAGAGGGCATTTTTTCTGGCACAGCTGTCAGCACCCAAACCAGTTTGAAGAGAGCCATGTTTTATTAAATATTGTCACTGTTTCTGTATTGTTCATGTCTGAGCCTGTCTTATGTGGGTGCGCATGCCTCAAATGAACACTGCAGGCCACTGAAAATGTCACCTACAGATTAATCTGGCTCACTCCAGGCTTCTGGAAAAATAAATGAGGGTGATCAATAGATACCCTGTGGCGTGCCCATCAATGCACGTGGCCCCTGTAGCATCCCCACTGGGAACAGCTCCCCTCCCCAAGGACTCTGTCAGTAAAGGCGGACAATTGCCATGGGGCCCTGGGCAAGGAATGCTGAGAAACTGGGTCATGCAGGCAGGGAAGAGTGGCCAAAAGGGCTGATAGTTGCTCATTAGGGTCACCTTATTTATTCCAGGTAGCACAGCTCATGTCAGTCCCGTGACCCCATTGCCTTAGGACCAACTCTGTCCAAGAGCAAGTGAGTATGTTTCAGGAGTTGCTCTGGTGTCTTAATTGCTTGTCCTACTTTAGAGATTTTGAGATGGCTAGAAGGAGCCCATAGGAAATAGGGTCCATGCCGGGGCAGTGTCTGCTCTGTCCTGATTTACATGAAGGACTATCTTCAAACCTGGGGTGGAAATCAGCTCAAAGATTCCAGCTGTGACCTTCTCTCCTATGGCTGGATCCTTCTGCTGCTGCCAGCAGATGCAGCAACCTGGTCTACAGTTACCTGAAGTTTTATTTGTTTTAAAACCCAACCCCAACAGTTTCTTAAAAAAGCATCATTTCATTCAGCACAGATGTTAAGCCACCACTGGGCAGATGGATGGACAGAGCTTGATTAGAAAGTAGCAAACCAGTGGGGCAGAGTAAGGCAGAAAATACAGAATAAACCCCCCTGACCTTATGTGGCAACTGCAAGAGTTCCTCTGTGTGAAGAAAAGGCTGAGGAATGTCCCTCCTTCTCTGTGCTGACCCAGCAGCAGGCAGAGACCTGATAGTTAGTTGATCTTGGGTTAGGATGAGCTCAGCTCCCAGTGCCTCCTTCCCAAGAGCCGACGGAGCACAGCTCCTTTTAGAGCAATTGGATTTTACATGATTATGGCACAAAGAAACATCAGCTCATTTTAAAGGCAACTCCTTTAGTACTGTTCAGCTGCTTATGCTGAGTGAAACTTTTAAATGTCTTATAATACACATGACAAGTAGTTTTGTATCACTGTTTTCTACTTAACAAGTTAATAACGTGCCAACCCAAATCCTTCAGTTACTAACGCCACCAGTGGGACTCATTAACCAACGTGAGTACATATTTAAGGGAATACTAATATTCACACCGTACATTTTTATATTCATGTTGTCATTCTTGAAACCACAGCTCAGTTCATGTATTCTGTTGAAACATTTGTTTGCAGAGGATTTCTCTCTCCCTTTTCCTCTAAACACATAGACTATCACTGGGGTATCATTCTGGTGAATGATATTAATGACAGCCTGTCATCATGGAAAGCTATTTCTAGCTGTCAATTAAAGGGTGTTTTGAAAGAAAGCAGCTCATTCAAACCCCGTGGGAGCAAGTGTGTCTCATTGTTTGACAGTGACCCCCTTGATGAATTTGGGAGCAACAGCAGCTCTGTGGGGCTACGAGCTTTGCAGATGCAGCACAGGGCTCTTGGGTGACAATGACAGGAGATTTTAAAGGTGCGGATGTCCTTAGCAAAGAAAAGGCAAATGGGTATTTCAGATGATAAAAGCAATCCACATGTAGGAGTATAGGTCAGGAAAGGAGACCCAGGGATACTGAGCCATTCTCCTCCATCTTCTAATATAATTTCCTCTCCAACATCCCAATTTATCAACCTCCATCTTCAAATGTGTCTCTTTACTTGCCCATGCTAACCCAAGTAGAAGGCTTCTTCAGCTTTTCTCTACTTGATAGATGAAAAAACTTCTAGTTCCCAGATAAAAGGTATTTGTAGCTAGTTTAATTTATTCTGGAAAAATAATCCTTTTATTTAACTTGTTGGTTTCCTTCCCTCTCCTGATGTATTTATAGGCAGTTCTCAGATCCCAATCATTTTTGCCATCTTTGCTTTGGTGGCCTAAACAAGCCATTTTTTCTTGTGTCTCCTCACCACCTTATTTTTCCATTTCCCACTCCATCTTAGTAGATCTCCTCTGCACCTGCTTCAGTTGCAATTAAATTTTCTTGAGCATGAGTGCCCAGACTGGTACGTGGTATTGCTGAGCTGGGCTCCAAGGCCTCGTACAATATATGTCACTTGACCCTATAAATATCACTCATATAAACATGGTTGATTTCTACATTTCCCCCCTCAACAGGGTGGTCCACTCTCAGGGCTTTCTCGTTCCTTTTATTTTCCTAAGCACTCCTTGCACAGTAATAAAAATGTACAGACTCAGTGGGGATCTGTTTTAACTTCAAATGTGCTGATTCAGTTCAAAAACCATTAATTCAGCCAGAATCAGGGCCATGGGGTGGAAATCCTTTTCCAGTTAAAACAGAGGTGAGAGGGACAGCCTTGGCAGGCTAGGAAATAAAGTGCATTAGGAAAACATTGCAGGACATCAGAAAGTGGCTATTGACTGGGCTATGTTAAGAGAGGACAAGGGAGCCGTGGACATTTCACATCGGGATAGGATGTCTCCATAGGAGATCTGCTTGGATTTGAGCAAACTTCTGGGGTTTGATGCATGGCAGCATTTTATTTCTCTAGTCTGCGCTTTACTGGGTTGGACAGAATGGTCCCTGCTGGACCTCATATTGACTGAGCACACAAAGCTAGTCAGACAGGCTGGTCCTGTCTCCAAAAAAATCCCACTTTAATCAAGAGTGCAAGAGAATGCAGTGAAATGCAAAACAAACAAACAGCTGTGTTACTCGGGCTGCATATCAGTGCTCTTCCCCTTTGTGCGGGTCCCAGTGAATCCAGCTTCTGCCCCTCACTCCCGCTTTGTACATGGGATGAGAGAAAAACGACCTACATGTGCCAGGAAGGCATCAGCACCAAAACACAAAATAAAATGAGCCCTCAGCAAAGGATTTCCCCAAGATATTTGACCAAAGGAAAACACAGGCTGAACATCAGGAGAAAATTCCTGAGGCTACGATGCGTTAAACTGTGGGATCACCTTCCGAGAGCAGCGGTGGGAACCATGAAACCAGCCACTTACAGCACTGTAAAATGTCCCCTTGGTGCCAACGTGATTTCGGTTCAAGGGAGCTGCACTGAATCATCTACCATGCCTTTTCCAACTCTTGCTCCTTAAAATCAGACCCAAGAAGTACAAAGAAAGAAGGGCAAACAGTGATGTCAATTTGCTAAAGAAATACAAGATTTTCTACATTATTGTATGTCATAAAACCCTTGTGCTCACACTGTATACTTAATCTTGATATTCCAATGCCATCCACAAAGAAATTCAGGCTTAACCCTGGTAAAAAATATTGTGCAATTGGGTGCAGTTTATTCTTTATATTTTAATAGCTATAGCAAAACTCCTTTGCTAACTAGTAAAAAAAAAAGGAAAAAAAAGAAAAAGTTGAATGTGTTTTACAGCTATGTCGTCATGGGAAAGCTGTATTTCAAAGTGAGGGCATCAACAGCAGTGAAATGGGACATTTTTAAACATTTTAAACATTTTTAATGGGACGTTAAAAAAAAACACTTCACCAAAATCTCTTTGCCAGTATTTTAGCTAATAGGGTTGCAGTGTATAAAGGAAGGGTTCTGACGCCTGCACAGGCCACCCAATACTGAGCCGCTGCTCAAGTGTCTTGAACTCTAAGTGTAAATGGAAAAAACATCTAAAATTAAGCATTTCTCCTGGAGGAACACATTGCTGATAAAGCAAATCTTCCCATAGGACAAGCACACCTGCTGGAAGGTAGAGAGACATTTTTATGTGTGGGATTTTAAATTGAGATAAAATACTTTTCACGGGCAGTCATATGGAAGACAGCTGGCCAAAAATAATAACAGTGGAATTTGTGTCCCTTAGGAAATTCTGAGGTTTCAAAAAATATGATTTTTGACCTACGTTGGGACAAAAAGTTTAGTGCTCGGATTTTTTTTGTTGTTTAATGACATATTCCCAAATAAAAATAGTGTATTTCTTTTCACTTTACCACTTTGACATTTCTTTTGTTTTATTATTACATCATTCTAGAAGCCCAAACCATGCATTACACCACGCTGTTTCCTTTCCTCATACTGTACATTACATCGACAGGCATAATCTCCACCCTCTTTTAAGATTCTTATTAAACCAGCTAAGTGTCTTTGTGAAACTGAATATCAGGAACAACAAGGATCCCTGCCCTAAGCTGGGGCAACAGTGGGTTTTGACAATTATTTTTCAAATGTGCCTTTAAAAGATGGACATAAAAGACTAGAGCAGGGGCAGAAGTGCCTGGCCCAGTCTGAACAACCCCGGGAACATGATTTTTCCTGAAAAATCTGAACTAGCTCTTGGTCTGATGGATGGCAGGCAAAGGGCCTGGCATAAGCCTGTCATCACTGGTGGTTTGAGTTTTGCTGTGGGCAGGGAAGCAAAACTTCACAAAGGAAAAATACTTTACCCAGAGAGCACCTGGTTTCCGCCAACTCAGGAGATTCCATGTTTTAGGCCAAGTGCTTGGACCAAATGGGGTATAAATGTATAACAGGAATAAAACAATACTGTCAGAAGGAGATGAGAAAAAAAAAAAAAAAAGGACCAAAACCCACATATTAATATTTTTAATTATGTCTCAGGAAAAGCTTGGATAATGTTGATACATCCTAGTAAAGGCTCCCAGTTACTCCAATCAGTGTTTTCTGGCAGAAAACTGGTCTGTTGGAAAAAAAAAAATTACTTACTCTACCATGAAATCTCTTAGGTTCATTATTTATTTGGACTCATTTGTGATGCTTTGTGCTATGGAAAACTTCCTGGATCCAACATTCCTCTAAACTGCCCCATTGAAACGAAATAATTACTCGGATAGTTCTAACCCCTGCTGCTCCAAGTGTCCAGAGGCCAAGTCTTTGAAGTAGTTCCTAAACTCCTGACCAAAGCAGCTCCTTTTCCCAAACTTAAGTCTCGCTTTTATCTCCAGAAACACTCACCTCCAATGGACAGCTAAATTCACCAGAGGGAGGGGAGCAGGGGGTTGCTGCCTGGTCTTGGAGTCAGACCCTTGCTCTCATATACCTTCTGCCTACACTGCTTTAACTTCCTCACTATCTCCCCTTCTGTTTATTCTATTTTCTGCCTCTTTGTCTTTCCTCTCCAGTGTTTGGAGACCCTCTTTCCTTTTCCAGCCTCTCTCTTCCTCCCATCATTTCCCCTAGCTCACTCCTTCCTTCCTTTCTTTCTTCTTTCCTTCCTTCTCGGCACTCTCCCTGGAGTTTCTATTCTCTCTTCTCTCCTCCCTCTCTTCCACCAGGACTTCCTCTAATGCTGCAGGAGGTACCTAGTCTGCCAGGGGTAGAGAGGAGATGGACATGCCATGTCCAGAAAAATCTGAGACACAGACATCCCACTTGCCAGGGGACCAGTCACAGATCCTGCTTCTCCTGCTGCTTTCAGTCCACGGGTACCAGCTGTGTGGATTGTCACGTAGGAGCAGGAACACCTAAGGGGTCCTAGGAGACACAGCACAGAGTTCAAAGGCTGGAGACCTTGACCTCTGTGCTTGCAATTGTCCTTTGAAACCCAAGAGAAAGAGCCTGTAAAAGTGAGTGGTGCATCCTCCCCCAACCTCCTCCTTTGTTACAGCCCTGAAAGTAACTGAGCTTGGAAATATCAAAATTCCTTTCCCCCACCAAAATTCTCACTCACATTGGCTGCCATCAGAAAGCACAGCTGAGACCACTGAAATTCATCACACCTGTGACCCACACTGGATGGGAGGGAAAGCTCCTCCAGCTGAAGAGGCCAGTGTAGTAATGTGCTACCTTATCTCTAGTGCCACTGACTTCAGTCTATTTAATTTTCCCTTTGATTTTAATATAGATTTATTGAAAACAACAGTTATCAAAACAAACTGCACTGGCAAATTGGTGTTCTTCTGTAGCTGTACAAGCACCTATAAAGCTGCCAGCATATCAAATAAATGGTGCTATATGGGAGGTCAGTTATTGCAATAGAAGTTCCCCAAGGATTTGCACTGGGCAGTTTAATATTTTTCTTATTACCCTCTTTTCTTTTCTACTATTTATGCCTCTCTGTTTAAATTTAAAGCATACAGCCGTCTGCCAAGGCAAGCATCTCTGATAAAATCATCTCTGGTAAACCTTTTAATGAGTGGGCTTCCGTCAGAGTACCAGCAAATACTGTTGTGTCCCACTTAAAATGCAGGCAAATGGAGACAGGGAGGCCAGTTTTTCCAAGGTTTTGCTAGCTAGGCCAGCTGTTTTTTTCCCCTGCTTTTGAAAGGGTTTATCCTTACCTCATGCTCCTTGATTAAAGCCCTGCTTCTTGCCATGTTATTTAACCTCCATTTAAATTCCATGACTGTATCCCACCTTACACAAATCATACCTAGTATCTGTGGGCTCCTCCCTACACACATTTCTAAAAAAATCAAATCCAATCATAGTATAAACCTGCTAATCAGAAGAGATAAAAGGGTTTCTGTACTGATCTCCGCATCAGGAGAACACAAATCAAATAACATAACGGTCAAGTGAGGAGACGAGGTGTTTAAATGCCTATAGAAACAAGAACTCTAATTACAGAAACATCTATAATGTAACTAATATTATTTACATTAGAGCAATGCTAATCCAGATGAGGGTTAATGTCCCTGCTCCTAAAACATTACAGTTTAAATAGACACGAGACTGTGAGAGGATAGAAGGAGTATCAGCATGCTCATCCCTGCTTGAAGATCAGGGTTGGAGGCAAACTCCTCACAACAGAAGAGGATGAAAGTGAGCCAAAATGTGCAATAATGAAGATAAGTTTAGTTGCAGCCAGAGAGAGCAAGCGACTTGCTCAGCCTCACACAAGCTGCCTGGGGGGGTGGCAGAAAATGAATAGAAACCATGGATGGCTTATATGAGTCTCTTACTCACAACAACATTACTCGGCAGTGGGCAGTGCTTGGATCTCACCGAGTCTTGCACTGTGCCCTGCAAACATCCAGTTCACTGGGAATGAGTTCCTACTGCCACTTCTTAAAGCCAGGCTGTGGGTTTTTGGACCAGGCTGCTGCAGGTGGACCTTTTTCTTCATGTGAGAGACATAAGCCATCATTTCGGGGGCTCCAGGGAACAAGGCATCTTGCTTTGGTTGACAGAGAAAGTGTCGAGTTGATGGAGAGCAGGAAAACTGCTCCATCCCCCGGCCTGGTTCACTGGTCAGCCTGTCAAAATGCAGACAACCCACCATATGCTCAGAATTGAACCTTCAGGCCCTAAAGTCTACACCCTGGAGGAACTCACTCAGCTTCTCCAGGTCCTACTCCTACTCTTTGTCAGTCTCTACCAGTTGGGTGCAAAATGTGCAAGTGCTTTGTCCTTTATTCACTGTGGTGTCTAGCTCTGGCAGCTGTTTCCCAGCTTCACAGAGAAGAGATCAGAAGTGCTAATGAGAGGACATACTCTCCTTCTCCTCCATCCTGCCTCTTCCCAGTCCCTTCTCAGTGAAAAAGCTCAACATTCAACACTTGCATCTACCAGCAGTTTAGAGACCACTTGTGGTGCTTCCTGTCTGGCCCAAGATACCCCACTACAACCTGGGGTTAGAAATGACCTGTTTAGACCATATTCCATTCAATGTGAATCGCTGAAGTGAGGTAGAAACAGAAAGAGCAAGTATGACCTTCTCTAGATAAAGCTGTTGCAATATTAAATATAGCCCTGATCTCTTAAGGGATCTCAAACATTTCTCATCCCCTTCAGAAACTTCCTGTAAGAATAACAGTCCCACACACCTAAAATGAGACAAAAATCTTCTGCACTTGGAGGGAAAGGATCCACACAATTTGGCACTGGACCCAGCAGGTTTCCCAAGGCTCTGGTAATAGTTCAGCACAAAAGGGAAAGCCAGCAGGTGAGAAACAGAGCATTAACAAGTCTGAATGACACGTGCAGCCAGATTGTCTGCTTTGCTGACAATTGATGCCATCCCTATTACTGGAAAAATCCTGTAAGCATGCTTCCCTAGTGCTCAGCAGCTTATTGCTATGGATAGCCAATGTTTCTAGTCATGGCTTACAGCTTCTCTGAGCTGGTGTAAAGAAGCTTGCTGTCCCCATGCCCAAGTTTACTGGTGGAGACAGTCAATGCACAGCCAGAATGTGCCTCTCCAAGCATCTCGTATGCTTTGGGATTCTGCAGAGTAGCAACTGTATTATTAACACTCCTCTGGCACAGCTAGAGAGACTGTCTTCTAGAGAAGCTCACTGTTATGTCTCACTGCTGGGCATCAAATACCAGACAAGGGAGAGAGAATCCCATGAACAAGACCTTCTGAACCTGCACAAGGGGAGCGCAAGGATTACCACAGATGCTCCTCTAAATGGGACCACCTGGAGTCCAGGCCTGAGGTATTTAAGTTAGACAATTTATTCTTACCATCTCAGGGAAGAGTAAGTGGGAAGGCTGGGGACAGCAGCCACCGGACAGTAGAACTGTGCAGTTTAGGACAGCAGCCTTGGGGCAGGCAGTGGATGGCTGAAGGAGTGGATCTAGGCAGGCAGGGACTGACTGCAAGTAAGGATCTGCTACAGAAACAGTTGACAAACAGAGTGCTAGAGCACTCTCCTTGTTTCTACTAATATTCCCTCTTCACTCTCGCTCTCAGCTTCTTTTCCTTTCACTCCTGAAGTGTCTCATAAGGAAAGACACACAATTTGCCTCTCCTGGCAGAGGAGATATGACACAAGCGTGTGGTTTCACATCTTTACATCCCTCTTACATCTTCCACCTACAGTCAGAAGTACTCTGTGGCTGTGGTGGGTAGGCAGAGCAGGGATGGCAGGGAGAGGAAAGAACAAGAAGAATTGGAGGCTGAGGCAGAGCATCACTGTGAATCATTGCAATTTCCTCTGATCCTGTTTTATCATTGGGGGTGGGAATGTAAAAGATGCAGAACCTGTGTGAACAAGGTCAAATTAAATCACATTTCCAGGCTGGGGAAATTACTTTTGCCTGCAGCAAGAGAGGTGCACAACACGAATGAAGGAGGGGAGGTTCATGCCACCAGGCATGCTGTATCCAGCTATTGCAAGACAGAAGGAATTTATAATTAGCCCACTGAAATATATCCCTGCAGGATTTCAGTGGAGGGGGGAATCACGCCAATTGAATGTGCAACAGAAAGACCAACTGAGATCTGATTCCAAACCTTATGGGAGACAGCTCATCCTTATCTCAATGAACATGTGTTTCTGTCTAATGAGATGACATTACTCAACAGGGTCAACTACCCACACACTCTGCAGACATAAGAGAGAGACACTGAACATCTCCGGGACAATTCAAACCTGACAACTTCAAGAGCATCACTTTGAGAAAGACCCAGATGCTACTGAAGTTCAAGATTTCCTACAAGAGCACACAAATTGTCAGGTCTATTTAACACCTCTTGGTCAAACCTTACGACTGTCTCTCACTGTCACAGCCTGTGGAGGGAGAACAGTGCTGTGCATGAGTGCCTTGATGAACTGATGGAAGGATGGATGAAAAGGAGTCTCCTGAAAACCAGCCTAGAACACAGGACTGGAAGAAGTGACCTTTCACATACTTCACATACAACGGAGAAATTAATACACTGAGGCAGCCTCAGTAGATATACATGATGCATTGCAGGTATCTGGGAATTTGTGCATTTGCCTTAACCAACTCACTGTCTCACTGCTAACAAAGGAAAGTGGCTGACATGATGAGTGCAGGTGAAAGCTCTCAGTTGTGAGATGCTAAATTTGGGGTGTTGTCATCACATTTTTGAATTTTGAGTAGAGTCAAAAATGCAGGAGTGTGGAGATGGACCAGACCTAGAGCTCACCTAATCCATGTCTTGCCCCTGGTGTCAGAAGGCACAGCAGGCATGCAAGAAACTTTGCAAGGGAAAACTACACTGGCAGGACAAGACATTCCCTGTGCCAGTTTCCTCTTCAAGACAGCTACTGGTCCAACCTGTAGGAGATTATGCCTCTTCCAAGTTTTATTGTTGTTATTTGCTCTTAAAATTCAAGCTTATTCTTGTCATCTGAATCATTTTCTGAATTACAGTAAATTCTACCTTATTGATCCTATGGAGGGGTTGAGGTCTACAGGGAGACTGCAGAAGCAATGAGATGTTCCTCCAACAATCAAGGCAGGAATCTGAAGGGCTGTGATATGTGGGGCACTGGACTCTATGATGGGATATGAGGCATTTGAACTGGATGGCAGAAAAGGCTAGCTCAAGATAAAGCTGGGCCAAGATGAAGAAATTTTGAGTGTATCAGTTTCTGAACAGGCTCGTGTCTGACAGAAAGCTGGCTTGTTGCACGTATTTGCCTGCTTTAAATAATTTACTGCTAGAGTAACGTGAGCTGGATTAAAGGACAAGAGAGGGGCAAGAAAACGGAATGGGAAATGCAAGTGAGAAGTGACTTGTGAGAAAGACTGGTAGAAAGAAGGCAGGTATTTCTCAGAGGAAGATGGGTAATTTCCTGGGAGGGAAATAGTGACAGCCAGGCACCAAGTCCTGGAATTCAGCAGAGGGAGTTTATTTCTGTACTAAATAAAAAAAAAAAAATCCAAAATTTTAGGAAGAGGTTGTGAAAATGGGCACTGAAGCCAGGTTTGGTGACTGAGATAAGGAAGAGCTGAAGCTCTGAAGCACGTCAGCCTCTCAGAAAGGGAAGGGAGGATCCTGAGGAGCAGCGCTCGGTTGGGTCTGTAGCAGCACCCTTCCTACTGCAAGTACCCTGATGGGTGCTTCAGAGCTGAACTCTCTGCTGGGGCACCACATGTGCTGGGGCAGAGTGGGAGGCAGGTTAGGCAGGTTGGGTGCTCCTGGGCAGCGTGGCAGCCATAGGGATAGGCTTTCCTCGTGCCACGTCCCTGCTGGGGCCACACTGCTGTGGGACCAGGACAGGGGGGTTCAGCATGGAAGTCCCAGGCCTGACCCAAATCCCCAGGGAGAGACTGGTTAGGCAGAAATTCCTGCTCCCCTGCCCTGCCACAGGAGCGGTTTGCTTCGCTGGAGAGGAGGCTTTGCACAGAGTGTTCTGCACAGCACAGAACGGATGGAGAGGGAAAAAGATGTTTTGCTCTGCTCTCATCTGAACAGAGACTGGTTTGTATTTCAGCCTGGATTTTCCTCCCTTCATATTTAGTCTCCAACGCCTATTAAACAGACAGCTCAGTCTAGAGAAAGCAAGTATTTATTTATTTGGTTATTATTATTTTTTCTAGGGAGGAATTCCATCTCGTTGGCATGACAACAGTGCTGTGGGCCACCATAAACACTGGATCATTAGCACCCAAGCATTGGGCCATTATGTAGGCTTGGCCATCAGCACGGCTAAGGTGTGTGAGTTTATGGTGCAATCCCATTCATGTGACAGCATGGGAATTATCACAGCAGTCACAGTAGTGAGCACTACAGCTGATGCTGAGGTCCAGCCTTATACAGGGTTACTTACTGCATTGGCAGAAAGCATTTTTCCTTTGAAAGAAGGCAGGCACAAAAGCACAGGCTTGTCTGAAGTCACCCATGGTGTGTGAGCTGCCTCACATCTAATGCAGCTCCTGGGATGGACCACAAACATCGTAATACTCAGCACTTTAAACTCCTAAACAACATCCTTGTGTGTTATGCAGTATCATGAGAAAATACACATGCATATAAGACACCAGTGTATTTTCTCCTAAGAACAGGCAGTTCCCACCACTACAGATGTGCGGGGTGCTCAGCATGGCCCTGAATTACATGCACAATCTGTATGTTCTTGGGAAAGAGCAACTTGTCTTCCTTTTTACTGTAAAGCCCCATTTCAGCTTATATATCTGTAGCAGATATTAATAACAATCATGCTGCACTTGACTGCTGCAAACTCTGACTGATGAGAACAGCCCTAACTCACACAAGTTTCCAATTGATTTTATCTCATGTTAAGCTCTAACTAATCACACCAGAGAGCTGCCTTAAAAGCTCACTAGATCTGTCCTGCTCAGGTTTGCTTGCCTGGCTAAAAGGAGAGGTGGATATTTTTTCCCATCCTCTGCTGAACTGGGCTTCCCCGCTGAACTGGGAAGGGAGGAGGAGGAGCCCGGAGCCATAGGTCCAGGCTGTGGAGGTAGTGCTCCCCTGCCCCAAGCTATGCAGCTTGTTTGGGCCCCAAAAATGAACCCGACATTTTCCCTGCAGTACAGTCACAGCAAACACAAATAACTAAGAAGATCAAAGTGTTGCTCACTCCGTGCACTTTCCATGGGCCAAAGCAGGAGCCACCACTCTGAGCTGCTCTCGGACATGGCTCCAGCTTCCCCTGGCTTCTGTGGCACAGTCCAGTAGCTCTGCCTTAGTTTTGCTTGATCCCATTAATGACAAAAATGACAAACACATATGCGTTGCCTTTATAGCTATTTCATGCTTTGACATGATCCCGGGCAAGTTACCTATGCTGTCAGCGTGATGGATGGTGCACAGAAGGGGGGTTGGACAGGTGTAGCTCTTCTCACAGGGAAATATTTTTCCACACCATTAGCCTGTGGAACTCCTAGCAACAGGATATTGCTCAGAGAGGGCTTCAAAAAAGCCCTGAGAAAAGAGTGGATGCTTGTACAGAAAACAAGTGTCCAGTGCTGTAATCAAATTTTAGAAACAATTGATAGGAAAGGGTGTTGCTGCATGCACGTGCTTAAATCACACACTGTGGCTACCAGAGTTTTGGAGAGAACTTTCCTCAGGAGCACATGTCCCAGAAGTGCCTTTTTTAGGGCTCTGGACATCTTACCTGCATCAGGCTTCAGCTGTAGAAATGATAATGTGGCTGATGCTCACATAAGAGCAGTGTTCCTAAAACAGTTGATATAGTTACTTGTCAGACATCTGCCATCCAGTCTACAACCTCCCTTTTGGAGAAGGACTTTTCCAAGGGGAAGGTCGTATAGGAAATGATACTGCAAGACAATGATTTATAAAGAACACCTAGTACTTGTTTGCAAAATCCCAGGCATGGTCTCCATTCTGCTGTAGAGATTTGGTGATGAGCAAGGTTTAAAATTGCAGTGGCATCTTGCAGCGTGTTACGAAAAGCAAAACCAAGAGGTTCTCCTGTGTTAGTCAGCAGACTTTGGAAGAGATTTAGGTGATGGTGATGATAGCAATGCTGATAGTGACAACGATGATGATGATGATGGTGATGATGAAGAAGAAGAAGAAGAAAAAAAAAAAGAAAATGAGTTTATCTGTCAGCCATAGAAAATTTTTGTAGGCTGAAGAAAATTTTCTTACTATTAGTCGTATGAGTCAACAAGTCATTTAAAGGACTGTTTTCTCATTTTGGGAAGACTAGTCACTGAGAGCGCGCCAGCTCTAAATTTCAAATTTCTGGCAGACAGTATGATTTCAGCCCTGCCTCTGCCAAATTCTTCTTCTGAAGAGAGAGGGGTCTGGCAGAGGGCAGCCACAGATGGCTCAGAAGACGAAGAGATCCCATATTATCTCTCCTGAGCTCTGGGACAATCCTTACACCTACCACTAGAGTAAAGCCCAGATCAGCTGCTAAGACCAGAATAATACTCCCAAACTCATAAGTCAACCTTCCTCTCAGATGTCCTTGCTAATAGCATCAGAGTGAGACATGGCTAACTGCAGAGCCTCCAAGCTCCTGTTCTCCTGGAATGTGGCCACCAGCTTAGGGATGCTTAAACCAGGGCCACAGCTCTGACAAAACCAGGGGATAAAATCATTTGGACAGCAGGGACTTCTGGCACTGGCAGCCCTGCCCGGCACCTCCTTCCCGGAGTGGCCGCTGTCGCAGCGGCGAGGGCAGGGTGGCGGTGGCACGCAGCTGAGACGCGCTGGCTGTAGCCAGCAGAGGGCATGGACATTACACACGGCAGCCAGCCACCCACACCCCGCTGCGAGCGACTGCCGCCTCGGACACTAATTGCGAGAAAAAGTTTATTTTTAATTAGTTGAGTAATCCGTTTGCCATCTTCCCCTCCTCCACCCATACTGCAGGTGAAGGGATGCGAGAAATGGTCTGGGTCTAGCTATGGGTGGTGATGGTGCCAGTGACTTCAGGACGTAGGTCCATAATTGGAGAATTTCAGCACTTTTTTGGGGTGTCACTTTTTGGGGGACCGAATAGGGCAGCTCCCAACAAATGCAGTGCCCTGTCACAGGATCCCAGTGTGCTGCAGATACACGTGCGACACAGTCTGCCCCTTGCTTTCTGCCATTGCTGTGACAGTTTATCACATTTCTCAATCTTATTTTACACAATAGCAGCTAGAGGACATAATGATGAGTGAGGGGGTCTCTTGTTTTAAGAATGTACATTGGTTCTGTAAGAATACAGCAGACTTCCAGTCAAGGCACTGTTCATGGCGGCATTTACATGTACACTTGACTTTATGTATTCTTACTAATCCTATTGAAATCTGTATGCATAAAGTTAAGTGCATCCAATCAACCCTGTAGGTTCAGGATTGTATATATTAATTTAGACTTCAGTATTTAGAACAGCGTTTGCAATGGGAAGGGACAGCACTGTGATAGCCTGTAACAATCTCAAATTCTGCTTTAATATCAAGTGAAAAAAATCCCACAACTGGAGGTGTCCCCTATTACTCTTAGAGATGAGCAATACACACAAAGTTAAATCAGATGTTCAAAGTTATTTTAAGGTCCAAATAATCAGTGTAGCATATATATTTCAGTGGAAAATTTTCCTATGGGCCTCTGTGCATATCACAGCTCCATAGTGGTGCAGGAGTCCATGTTTATGGATCCATTTTCAGGATCAAAATCCTCATTAGTAATACAGATTAATGGTAATTACAAATATAAATAACTTGACTGTATCTTCTTATTTTCCTCTGAAGACATTGCTTACAGAAGCTAGCTAAATGCCAGATTTGTTCCCTGAATCCAAGCTGTATTAAGTTTGTGTGTGACGATGCAGTAACATAAAGTTAAATAAAGCTGCCTTTTTTTTTTCAAGCCTCAAAACACGGAGCTTGGTTCTCTGCTAGCATAAATTGGACACTGGCACAAGATTCAGATCCCTTTTTCCATACTAAGAAACTGAAAGAGTAAAAAAAAAGAATTGCTTTTTGGCTAAGAACAAAAGAAAGAAGTTTAAATCTGAGGGATCATTTTTCATGATGTTGTAAGTACCGAAAATACAGCTTTATAACAAGAGCACTTTTTTCCCCTGGAATTCTGTAATTTTGATGGTGAAGCTGTAGCACAAGCTGGGCTGTGACTGAATGTTTTCCCCAGGATCCCTGGGAGATAAGGGATGGTTTTTAATGTGGCTTCCTGAAGTGTGTCAAACTCTGATGTTATTTAAAATGTGGCTCATCTACACTACCCTGTGGAATATTTACTGAAGTCCTGAACTGTTGATGCTTTTGGTGAGGAGCATGCTGCAGGAGGAGTGCCTTGGAAATGTGTGTGGTGCCAACTAATTCGGGGTCCCCACACAAAATGGCAGGACTCAGGTGTTGAGACATGTCTCTATGCACAGCCTGTGGGGCAGCTGTTTCCAAAGAGGTGTTTGAAATGTCCAACGCAAAAATTTTATAACTTCGGTTAATCAGAGGGTAACTACAAGGTGTTACTGGTGAGCAAAATACACGCACAATTATGTTTGCTCAAATTTGTGAGAGATTTTTACCTGGACTGTCCAAATGCCAGTTTTTACACAAAGCAGAAAAGGAGTTCTGGAATCTGAGCCCAAGTTTACCATCGTGCCATGCCTGATCCATGGGAGAAGGCAGTGATTGCTGCCTGCCTTGCCATCCTCCTTGCTCTTACACACAGTGTGTAGGAAAGCAACAGTGGAGCAGATGCCTTGAAGGGAAGCAGGCTTTTTTTGGTGAGTTATCATCAGCCTCTGAGTGGCTGAGCTGCAGGTCAGAGCGAGGAACAGGGCTGAGCTGGTGGTTATGTCAAGAAAGTACATGAAGCTCCTTCACTCAGGTGCTTTCTTCGTGAGTTGAGAAGCTTGAAATGCACATTGTTTTATTTTGAAATTTAAGTGTGAAAATAAGAAAGATTATTATTATTATTATTTTTACTACTAACACTTCCGAAGATTTTATCATTCGAAAGTCATGCAAGCACTCTGCATAAGACCTACCTCTGAAATGCTGCAGGAAGGATGGGTGAGTTTCAGTCCAGCAAGAAGCAAACCATCACAGTCTGCACCCAGTTAAGGCCTGAGGACAGGCTTCATGCTGTGCCTGTGGACAGTTTTACAGGGGCTGGTGCATTCAATGATCCTGGAGTAACAGGTAAACCCAGCCCATATACTTCAGTGATGAGTCACTGCTTACACAAAAGTTGTTGGATGACATAAGCATGTGATCCCTCTTGCTCTCATACACAGAATATAGCCCAAGTGGTTGATGGTGCTGCCGGAGAGGACTTCTTTTTTCAGTGTATGTCACATAGCACAGTCGTATTTTGAGAATGCCAGTGCAGAGTTGGAGAAGAGCCATAAAATGCTGCCCATTCTCTTTTTTTAAGAACAACCTGAAATTATTTAGCAGTTGAAGAAAAAACGCAAAACATTTCACTCTTGAGCAAAATAAATAAGTCTCTTGGATCAATGTTTGGTGTACTTCACAAGAAACAATGAGACAAGTGTTTCTTTTGAGTCCCCATCTAAAACTGGCTCTTCCATTTCCTATGACTGGCAGTTTTTGCTCGGGACACTCCTAGGGCTGGCAGGGAAGTTGCCTGTGGCCGAGGTGGAGTGTGTGTGCAGAATGGTTTGTGCAGAGCTGCAATGTGCATCCAGGAAACATTAAAATAGCAGTGTGAGTGCCGTGCGTGCGTGCCGCACTTGGGAAACACTGGGAGTGTTAAGTCCCTAATTTGCTCTCTGGTTCTGCTGTGGCTGTCCAAGGCAAGTTTGGGGATGATGCCCACCCCTGGAAATCACGCCCATCCCATGCCAGAAGATGCCGCAGGGTGCGTGGGGAAAGGCTGCGTACTCATGGGCAGCCCGAGGAGAGTCAGCTGCCCTCAGGGCCGGAAGGGTACGGGGCTGCCCCGGAGCGGGGAAACTGCCGCCCAGGGGGCCCAGCAGCGTCCCGCTGCAATTTGGGAGGGAGCTGCACGGTGGAAAATGTGACTGGTGCCAGGCGGTGGGCGAGGCCGGCACGGCGGGGCTGGGAGGAGAAGCGGCGCCCCTGGGAGAGGAGCAGCCCCCGACGCCCCGTTCGGGCAACTCCGGGGGCCACGGCTGGCGGGCAGCCGGCGGGTGGGCGCCGGTCCTGGACTGCATTTCCCATACTGCCCGAGTGCCCTAATGTATGCAGTGCTCAGCCCGGCTCCGTGTGTGTGCGAGTGTATGTGTGCGTGTGTGTGTGCGCGCGTGTGTGTGCGTGTGTGTGTGCGGCGGGAGCCCCTCGGAGAGTGGAGGCTCATTCACTGATGAGAGCCGGCACTGAGAGGCAGCACTGCTCCTTCCCTCGCACCCCCGCCGCCTCCCGCGCTGCTACATGCGAGCGGCGGGCGGGC